>PVMI01058301.1:0-10941 GCA_008528875.1 Aulacorthum solani | reverse complement strand
TAATAATAATAACGGAGATGATGACGATATAATCAGTATAAAAGTCAGTATTATAATAATGTCATTTTCCTCCTTGATGGCCTCGCGTATCACACTACGGCGGTGGTTGCACGCAGGCGACGGCCCTGACGACGCGGAAATATCATCGCCAAAACGAACAGTTCTAAAATAGTCGTCGCAGTTATAAACCAGCGAGTAAAAGTTTCCCCCTCGATTTCACGGAGCACCCCGTGAGCAAACACGGTAATGGATATTAACAGAGATTACTCTTAACACCACCCCACTGCAGCCAGCAGATATATCCAAGATGTCCTTGCAAACCCGCTCTGCAGTACAGCATTGTCCCTCAATTCTCGCCGCCCCTCATATATACTATTATAGATATCGCTGCCTAATATTCTTTTCGACTTCTATGCTTTAACCGTATATTATATACGACTACTCCTATTATCGCCGCCGCCACCGCTGCTGCTACCCTCGGTTGAGATTATATTCACTCTCGTATTATATATATTAGATTGTATATCGTAAAATTATTATGTACCAAATGATGCGTACGTTCGGTACTCGGTTAAAGCTTTCGAAAAGTTTCCAGAACGTTTTTTTTTTTGCGAGATGTGGCACGACAAAAAATGTTTTAAATATATATATATGATGATGATGATGCGTCCAAATTACGCGAAAAGAGTTTGTGAGCTATGTACCGAAATAAAAGGGGTCGAAGCATTTTCAAAACGTCCGAGGAAATGTTATCGTGTCGGGAGTGAACGACTATATATACGCTAGCAGGGTTGATGAGGCGGAACAGCACTGTTTGGTGGTTTTTATATCCGGTACGCATTTATTTCTTTTCTTCGTAAAACGTATAAAATAATGTTGGTCGTAATATATATATATTATATATATGAGGGGTGGAAAAACTTGGACGGGAGGTCGGACCAACGAGACTTGTCTTGTTAAAGCTTTCGGGAGATTTCTTTTTCGAATACTACCGGAAATATAGAATCGAGGCCCTTTTATACTGAACATAGTACACAGCTATAAGGGGTCAGAGTATATTATAATTTTTATACTATGATCGACTTCTACGTAAAGCTCGAGTTTACAAGTTATACGCATTATATACATTATATATTTGTGTAAAAACTACTATATGGGTCTTTTTTTCATTCTTATTAGCAATTTATTCCGCACACATCGAGTAACTTTCGAAATCCATACGTAGGCCAATGTAAAAAAAAAACTCTGATACGGGACGACGCGTATGCTATATATATATTATACATAATACAACCTAACTATAGATATTACATATGTAGGAGCACGCCACATGAAGTCTCGCGATGACATTCGTCTATATATATAATGGCTAAGGTACCCATATGTCAAGGAGCGGCCCTTTTCTCTGCCGTGATTTAACGTCAATGATTCGGGATTAAAACAGATATAATATATAGTGTGTACGAGTGGTCGGTTTATAGTTTGTTTGACCGTAACTGTTTCCCAGTGGTTGCACGCTGCACATTCACGTATACACACTCACACGGGGACGGAGACCACCGAGTGCAGCTATGCGGGGGCAAATAAAAACAAAAGTGTCGTATAAAGGCAATTTGCTGCTAATAAAATTAAAACGATCGTGCGCGCCGTGGTGAGAGGAGACGACAATCATCAAAAAAAGGGTCTAGATGACTTGCAGTAAAAATAAAATTTCCATTAAACGGGAATAAAACGGTAACCGGCACGGCGCGCGAGAGAGGGTGCACGAAAATCAAGCATGTCGTAACAAGTTTATCGCGCCATAAAACCCCTCGAAATTGCCAGTCAAAAGTTGTGTGCCACCGTCTCGGAATAGCCGTAAAAACCTACGGAAAATGGGGGTATAAGGCAGGGGGGAGAGAGAAAATGCGCGCTCGCGAGAGAGAGGAAAAGAAACCTGGGCTGGAAAATTCGCGTAATTGGACCTGAGGTGCATCGCGGAAAACATTACAATTTGCCGCCACCGCCGCGCGTTTACGACCCCCCGCGAATAGTCGTTCTGCTTTACGACGACGACGGTCTTCCTATACATGTATATACATATACACGGCCTCACTGCCACCTGATTCAAACGATTTACCGCGTATCTTGTGAACAACAACGACGACGACGACGACGACTATACGACTATATCGCGACGGGGGAAAATAAAAAAAAAATCCGAAACAGAAACTTTTGCGGGATAACAATTACGACGTTTTGCGCGGGGCCGCAAACGACATTATTATAATATATACAAGATGATAATAATATTATAATAAATGGATATGAGATGTATNNTATATATAGGTACAACCATCGTAATAATATCTATACGTGTATTATATTACATAATTATTTCGAGACTTACCGGCACGGTTAGACTGATCGATCATAGGTTGCACTATTCTCCGTCGAGCGTTTATAAACCTGCAAAAACAAACAAACAATTGTATTAGGAACATGATTAATATATATTACACAAATAATATAATATTAGATGTATTGATTATATGGAGTTGGAATATCACTATAGCGTTTATCGGTAGTTTTCAAAGCTCGAAAAATTATACGTTTCATTGAAATTAATACGGTTTTAATCGTTAGTAGATATCATATAGTTTGCGAAAATCTTTTGTAGACTCCCAATATCGATTACAGCTATTCGAAAACACACCGCGGCGAAGGCGTAATTTAATACACAAATAATATTGTGTACGCGCGCGTAGTTCGGTCGATAACTCGTAGTCGCTTGTATCGAATTACGCTCGTATATATAAATAATACATTAATACACAATTGCGCATATTATTCTGAACCGATGAATTGGTTTTTGTTTAACGCTTGAGAGCTGGTTATTAAATTTAGAAAGCGCTAGCCTGCATGTGTTTGCTACGCATACCTACGCTACGCAGCAGCCTCTACGGAAGAAAACCCGAAAATAAGGGTCGAAATAATATGCGTTTAAATGTATTTTTGCCGATTAGAGACGTTGTAAATAGCATTTATGGGTGGGAGCGGGGTGGGGGTGTGCACCAGTAGGAGAAGTCGTTACAAACACCCGGTGCACATAACTCGATAGTTCTGACCTAACAACCCCGACCTGACATATGACCCGACCCCCATCAACGCGCCTGTAACAGCTGTTCGCTTGACGCCTAATTTTCCGGCCCTTTTTATTTCTTTAATATTTCGATTCGCGTATAAAACATGTATATATATACATAGTAGAGTGTATCCGAGGGCTCCAGTGCGAGCAGCCAACACAACCTGCAGAGTGCCTCTAGGGCGACCGGCACTTCCGCACGTTTATATAGGCAACACAGGGTAGTCTTATTAATATAATATATTGAAACAATTGGCGAGGGCGACTGAAGAGACGAAGTCCTGCGACGCGATCGTTCGTCGTTATTCAGCGCACGAGCTTAAGCAAGGAAATGCGCATATAAATCTCCGGGACGCGAATTCTATATACCGGTGTTTAGTGTATATATATATGGACGAGAGAGAAATCCGATCGTCCTCTTATCGTGTTAATTCGTCGGACAAGTCGATGTCTTTTTAATCCTCGCCCACGACAACTACGTCGCTGCAGGAGCACCAGCTATTCGCTCTCCTGTCTCATGATATATATAGCTTCGCATTAAGGGTGTTGAAAAAAAAAACTTTGTCATTAGCAGGGCAAAAGTATTTGTCCAACTCCATTATCACGCGTTTTGCATTAATTGCAAAATCAATAGTCTCCCCTCCCTCTTATTTGGTTCTCTTATCAGATTAAAAAAAAAAAAAATAATAATCTCGGAAGTGCAAGCTTATTCCTCGCAAAAAGCGCAACTCATATACACTCATTTTGAACAAGAACGTTCCGCCATTGCGGTTTTTTATACTTATAAAAATGTATACAATAAACTAAATTTTCAAATCTGCTGTAGGAATAATGTTGACTACTTGATTATCATTCATTTAGAATGCTCGTAAATTGAGTTTTACGTCAGAATAATATACGAATTGTATAATGGTACAGGTACATAAAATAATATTAGTAAACAAATAAATCGAATTATACTATATAAAACTTCTTTCAAAATATATTTACCCGCAGAGACGCTAAATTTAATCCACTCGATTTTATACCATATATACTATATATATATGGTTGTTTTTTTTGTTTTGAATAAGTAAGTTATTTAAAGCGTGTCTCGGGCGATTACTGTACCTACAATTATTAATGATCATTGTCATTGAGAAATCGACATAAGCGCTATCCTAATCGCTGTTTTTAAATTACAATATTTACATTTTAATTACATTAGTTGAGTTACACGAACGAACTGATGAATTAATTTTCACCATTTATATATGTGTGTACAATAATAATAATGTATATTTATTATTTTACGTGGATAAATAATTTCAAACAAGTCTAGTAAAAGCGGTTGTCGATGGTTAAAAACACAATTCGCAATATAATTATAGTGTTTATAAAAAAAAAACAACAATAATTATATACCTAGTAAATAGTAAATTAATAGCAATAGTGAACTGTATTAATAATATACTACTGGCCGCATAGATTTAAAAACACACACACACATTTTTTTTAAACACCACGCTGCAGGTCTTATAATATATATTTTAGAGAAACATATTTTTTACGCGTCGATACATACTTAGAGGTAAATAATAAATAACGTGAATAGACAATATGGGAATAGTTTTTATGCCCGTTTTCTCACGTAATCAATAGTTCATTTGAAAAAGTGAGTGTATGGGTGTGTGTATAATACAAGGAGGAAAAATTGATTTCGTGCCACACGCGATTTCTGTAATATGGTTAACTCGACGTGTATATACAGGTATTATATTGTAATATACTATAACGACAACAGCGGGTCATGTATTTGATTAATGATTCTCTCACAGTAACTATACATACATACAAATATACACGTACGGGTAGGAATATTATTTTTGATACGATCATAATTTTCGTCCTATAGTCTCGCGCACATCATTTATTTTATTCGTGCGTATAGATATATATTATACGCAGGCATAATATACAATTATTTAAGGTCTCGAGTAAAATATCGCAGTACCTCCTCATTAGTGCACATGTACATTTTGTAAATTATACACACATATAGATTCCGCCGCAGGTACGCGCATTTTAATTGGTTGTCGTATTCACGAAATTATAACGTAATAATTTAAAAACCAACGCAGGTCCTTGTTTTTTTTTTGTTTTTCGTGCAGTTTAGCTTGAATGTTTGATGCTTTATAATACATTATAATATATACACACGAGTGTACTGTAACACATCCAGCTAATGAAAACGCGAAATTGAATACTCGACAACGCGTATATATATATATAAACACCATACACTGCAGGTACTTATATATTATACATGATAATATCGTATGTATGGGTATAATTATGCACGCGTTGATAACTGGCACAACAGCGTTGCACGGCGTATATACATATACATATACATATATATCAGGCGTATATATTTGACTAATGTCGTATTATTATTACAGATGGGCGGTTGTCGGAAATCGAGAATGTGTGAAATATAAAATATTAAATATATTATAATGTGTACCTTTCACACGAGAAGTGTATTATGTACATAATGTGCACAGGCAGAGCGTTCGTCGCACGCACACATATTCGCGCTCGCTCGCTCGCACGCACACTGCACGACCGCGGGGCGCGTCTCGAACGCATTGCCGGTTATATACACGAGATTAGCGTTTAGGCCTCGGTATATCTTAGACAGAAATTGGAAAATAAATCCAGCCATAAACAAGAGGGTAATCTCCGGGTCTCAACTCGACTCCGACCGGCCAGATATGGAAAACGACGTCCCTCTCTACCGCAGACCTAGGCCGCCGCCGTCCCCCGTCCGAAACGACCATATACCACCCTTCAACCGCCCCCCCCCATCCGCACACTGCCGGCCCTCGTTTATCCGGGTGGACAAATTTTACGGCCATTCAAACAACCAAGAATGGTCTTTTCGGTGGACGGGGAGTGTAGTGCGGGGCACGGCGTGGTGAATCGGTCGCCGCTCCCGCGGTGAGCCTTTTATGCGAACCCATCACACACAAAAGCTTGACCGCCGTCCACCGCCGCCGCCACCTCGGGCGGCCCTTTTTCCACCGTTGTGTTGTTATTGTAGAGAAAGATTCTATCTCGGCCGCAATGTGTCCAGGAATGTTCCCATATCTCCTCCGACCTCGTACACACACACACACACACACACACACACATATATATATATATATAATATACGAGTATACCTCGTGTCCCGGTTTTACTCAGTCGCGTTATATAATACAAGTGTGTGTGTGTGTGTGAGGAGGGCGAAATAGCTCATTCTTTACTCCCCCGGAACAATATCACCGCCGTTCAACGAGAATGAAAAATGTGGTTAATATCGTTCGGTCTGCAGCTGCAGCAGTGCAGCAATATGGTGGTTTTCCGCGATTTATAATCTCCGGCGCGCGGATTCAGCTCGGTTTCTTATGATATCACGCCGCGGGGGTAGAGTACACGCCGATATTGGATTATTTTTATCGGAAATTCCGAAATCGTGTCAAGTCATATTATTATTGTTATCATTATTATTATTATGTCGACGTGGAACAGGTATAAACGCGCTTAAATATTATACATGTACGCTGCGAAGGCGGTGTGTATAATAATGCATATTTCACCACCCCGCGACACCGCAGCGCACAATAAAAGCGATTGAACAATATACCATTCGTATATATAATACCGGCAACGGCCGAATCGTTTTGATTCGCTTTTCGTTTGAATATATAAATATAAATATCGTCGTAATATGTGTGCAGCGTGTGGCGCAATTTTACTTGTTACACGCATATATAATACATAAAGTCATAATATAATGATAATAACCTTTTATGTTATAATTATTCTAATATTGTGGCCACTACTGAATGCCCTTGAGGGACTTATCCCAAAGTCCCGTGTTCGCGGGGAGCACGCATGTGTTTCAAGTGGCTGGTGCGCGAGTATTATACAAGGGTGGCGGCGGACGGCGGTGGCGGTGGCGAACAAGGGGATCTTGAAAAAAGTTAATTTACGACAATTACATCTGGACACCCTCTTGAGTTTTCCGAAAGCAATTTCGCGCAGAACAAAATTAGGGACCGCGGCCGCGTGATCTGGTGCTACAGGGGGGGAGAAAGAATACAAGCATCACAACCCTTGCTATACGTGCAGCCCCGCGCGGTGCACGGCGGCATTCGTCGGCTAGTAACACACGGTTTTGTGATCATTAGCAAAGATCATTGTTGTGTTTCGAGCGCACAAACATCGCGCAGTGTATGTGTGTATATAATACGCGCGGCGTGCGTGTGTGCATGCGTGCGACGCAAAGGGAATACGCACGGGACCCGATAACCCTTTCTGTACATACATACGCGAGCCCGGGAAACATTCACGGTCGGCCGACCCTAATCCCGCCGCCGTCGCTCGTACTCGTTCACCGTGACAGAACACGACTTTCCGTTAATCACTGTCATTTATTTATACGCACACACACGCGCGCGCGAGAGAGCTCACACACACCGACGTATATTTGACATTTGTATATTGTATATTATTATTACATACGCGCGCTCCAGCGATAATCGATTAAGCGTAATCCGTTAATGAAAGTATAATAATAATAAAGTAATATCGAAAATATAATATACTATGACAATATAGCATAACACAATATAAGCGACGAGTATATATTTTCCATTTTTGGTCGAATCGCTGCAGTCGGTATGACGGTGTGCGTGCGTGCGCGCGTGCAGGCGCGTAGGTCGAATTCTACCCGCGGCGGAAATGGCGGACCGTCGCGCAATTTAGATAATATTATTATATACGAAAGCCGGCCGCGTCCGGTAAATCGTCGGTCCCGCGTGGAATATTAAGAATTATGAAGGATATTTTTTTGATCGGAAACCGCGCGTTTTCGGGCGCACGAGCTTTATATATATAATAATAATATAACGCGTCTCTCTCCTAATCAGGTGATATACACGCCGGGACACGTAGTCGCCGCAACGTGCCGGGAAAAATAGTAACGGTTTATACGCGGAGCTGCGGGGGGAAAAGGGCGAGCCAAATCCCGATTTTTGACCCTTGGCGCGCCGTAGCTACATGCACGGGGCAGCGTCCGAGCTGCAAACAAACCAATCTAAATTCGAGACCGTAACAGATAAATATTCCCGCCGGGAACGAAATAGGAAAAAACGCGGGGCCCATACACGTGCGTGTATACCTATGTATATATACCGTTTCCCCCCCCCCCCAATCCGGTGGAGGACTGGCCATCCATTTTCCGGGTGAGAAAAGTTATTTGCCGACTCCAAAGCCGAAACTACGCGCGGTAAAGGCACATACACGCGCGCGCGACTCGCATAGAAACTATGGTCATTAAACGCTGCAGCGGCGGAAGCGCTTTTACGTCCGCGGCCGTATAATGCACACACTGCTGCCGGACGCTGGAAGACGCCGATATATAAGGTTATGAAGTCGAGGAGGAGAACGAAAAGGATGAGGCATGGAAGCAGCCGAACGACAATTCCTTGGCCGTTTGCAATTCGTATTATATTATGTGTGTTATGATGCCTCTCGTCGCATCATATACGCGATACATATTATTATATGGCCGTTATACGTACCGGTATGCATAAACCAATGTGTATGTATAAAATATGTGTACACATGCACGTGGGTGTGTCGAGCGATGTCGCGCCAAGATAGTTAAATTTATGGTCGAAATTAATCAAAAGAAATAAATTCAATCGGTTTCGTCTTCGAAAAGTTGTAAGCAAGTACGTACGATATGCACGAGTCGTTGCATTTGCGAACCGTGTATCCGTGCAGTATAATATCTTATGTATAAGGAGGTACATAAAATATAGTGTTTATATATATATATATATTACTCTCTCTAGCAAGCTGCATAAGTTTTTACGCGGTAACAAAGTTTGAACAAGTAAACATACACAACTGCAGACACATATAGGTGAATGGATAATATTTGAATATAAAATATACATACTATATGGTGTCGGTTGATTGTGCGGAAACTTAAGTATTGAAATACTACGCGGTTTTTAAAATTCAATGGAGTTAATTGAATAGGCGATAGAAAATTACCCCTTTTTTGTTCAACCCTTTACAGACGCGCTCCGTTTTATGTTAACAAATCTTTTTCCTTGCGTTCGCGCGGTGATTGTTTTTGTTGCGTTCAACGACGAATTGTGATATTATTATTATTATTATTATTATTATTATGGCAACCAAGGGGCGAATAATAATTAACGCGTGTCTTTTTAATTAAAAAACATTATTAATAAAACAATTGCTTTCGTATTCGATTTAGCGATACACAAAGCCTGGCGCGTTTCTTGTAATGCGTATGCGTACGACGCAGCGGAGGGTCACAATAAATATTTATTATGGAAAAATAAAAAATACCAACAATAATATTGTATAGGTACCAATATATATATAATATATTAAATCGATAGTTGGTAAAACCGGTATATCTATATATATTTATATACATGTGTATTACATAAGTACGTAAGATTGCTGGTTTATTTCAAAAAAAGGAAACGAGTTTGAGAATTTTAAATCGAATATAAATAATATATTATACAAGTAGATACTAGGTATAGAGCATAAAAATAAATGGTAGTTATGACGTCGCGGTGGTTGAAAAAAGGTTTATTATTATTATTATTTTTTTTATGGGACGCTCTCTCCGAGTGGTGGTGATAATGGCGTATAACACGAGTGGTGGTGTCTGCCCGCCACCACCGACGCCGTTACCGTTGCCACAGACGGATGACAAGAGGTGACAATGTATGCTAATGGAAACAGTCCATTATGGATTATGGGCCATGTGGTCGATGGCGACGACGACGACGACGNNGACGATGACTACTACTATACGATGATGACGAGACTACACGATGGGTATTGTGGGGGAGGGGGGTTGCAGGAGAGGACCGGAGAGAGGTAGAAAGAGAGAGAGAAAACGAGGATAGAGCGATAATATAGTATAGTGCACGCCATTCCATATAGCGATGATGACGCCAGCCCGCGACAGCGGATTCTGCAGCGGGCCGAGCGACGGGGGTGGTGACGCGGTGTTCCACACTAATATTGATGAAATTAGCCCCGAGTTGCATCATTCCACGCGTACATTTATACACCCGCGCGCGTGTGTGTGCGCCTCCCACCTCGCTCTGTCATGCCGGTCCATTGTGCGCAGCTAATGCAATTATTAGGTTTTGCAGCGCGACGGCGTGCCGGACGAGAGTGCATCGATCGATTATTATTATAATTCGAAGAGCCGAGTGGAAATATATTGTGCAACGATCGGGTGCACGCACGCATAAATTATAATAATGATATAATTGTCGCGATATCCGCCCGAAGTTTTCACACGATGCACGTACGGGTATAACGGGTTAGGCACTGCAGCTGAGGTGCTGCGGACGTCCCGTTGTCGGGCAGAAGATGTCGAAAACGTTAAGCACTTATATAATAGTGCGCGAACGAGTGTCCATAATGTCGATCGGGGTCCTAGACGTCCGATCGACGACGGAGGAAAAAAAGGCGAGAAAAGAATTCATCTCAATCCAAACGCACAGTTCTTTTACCGACCTATCGTATGTACGATCAACATAATATTATAATATAATAATATTACATCGTATAATATATTATTATCTCTTATAACAATAATAATAATAATAATAATAATATACTCTCGCGTATCCGTCCATAATGCGACGTCGAGTGAACCGGTTTACACGTCGGGCTGGTTGCCCGAGCCCATTTGTGTATGTGTGTGTGTCTCTCTCTCTCTC
>PVMI01058297.1:0-20342 GCA_008528875.1 Aulacorthum solani | reverse complement strand
AATTAAGCCGCTTTGACTCACTCGAACGCAGCTATACTTTTATACAGTTACACCGAATACACTTCAACGGTTCAATCGCAATATCATTATTATTATCATTATAATCGTTATTATAGTTTCTTGCAAAACGTGTAAAGTTTGGATAGTATAATGTAAGTTTAATAAAGTTGTATGATACGTTAATAATGTTATTAGAACATTATTACAATAGTAGTCTGCTGCAATATTCAAGTTAATGCCTTAAATTATGATATGCACATCATAATATTATAAATTATAATAATATAAACGAACATTTCCCGGCTGCAGATTTCGACGACACATAGTAATATTATATTATAATATATACATGTTGAAATCGTATAATCGATGCTCTCGATCGAGTGCATATTATTATTATTGTTGTTGTACGTACATATGTCATAGTCGCACACTGTACAATAATATTTGGGTGCGAATATAAAAGAGCACTTGATTAGAAAATAACTGAAAGACGTCTGCGGCGTCCTTTTTTTATTCCAATGCGCCTCCTTCGTCGGGTTTATTTTTTTTAGTTATTTTTTTATTATTCCTTCGTCCTCGCGGTCGAACGCTTATTGTGTTTGCAAAAATATTCTGTGCTGCGAAAAATTACATTGTGATTCGTCTTTGCATCAGACGGAGAAGAAAAAAAAAGTGTTTTCATATACAATATTTTCTTTGGGCCGTCCTTTGTGAAATCCGATTTCGCGTTTTACCATTTCAATGGTTTTCCCTGGAGTTGTTCGATTAAATTGATTACTGAACACTCGCCGTTATCGTTCGTCAGTGTCTGCGAAGGGGTAATAGTAATAATAATAATAACAGAGTCTTGACACAACACCGGTTCGTTTATTATTTCGTACAATATATATAACATATTATAATGTTACGGTGTGGCTATATTATAGTCATTGCCGTAGTCATCGTTGCCGATGAGATTATATCATCCCCTTGCAGTAGTTTTAAAAACAATGACAAAATATATTCACACGCAAAACCCTACCTACTGGTAATATTACAACCGGTTCCCAGTGGTCCATTCGATTATCCCATTCTCCCATAAGACATTTTGAAATATTATTTTTTTTTTTCATCATAGTATTGGCTACTTGTTTGGGGATGATCGTCGAGAGACCCTCATTGCCGCAGTTCTCAGATTACCCTAACAAGGTCCGGTCACTAAATTAATGTAACCATAAATCAAACGATATATTTATGTATACCTACGCATTCCGTGCAAACTTATTTAATCCAATGAAAATGTATAATATTATTTTCATCGTCAGCCTTTACATTGTATTATACCAATCTTTATACGTCAATGGAAGAATATTAATAATCATCTGTTTGTGATTTTTAATTTTTTTTAGTTAATCGAGTCATTCATTTGTTGGAAAATTTGATCCAGAATTTAAAATTTCTCATTTTTAATTATAGTTCCTTGACACAATTTTTTTTTTTTTTAAATAATTATTCAATCTAAATATTTTTAATTATAGTTCTTTCATTAATTTTGTCTTCCACAACAATTCGAGTATTATGCAAAAGAAAAGGGGAAATCAGCAACCCATTCAACTTCAAGCAACGTTACGCATAGCTTAACTTCATTTCCAGATGCAAATGTTTGTACTTATTAACCCACGCCACCTCTTAAAACGACTTATAAATTATGTCTTATTGTAAAGACTATTAAACAAAAAGTGTCAGCAACACAATACTATTATATATAAGAATGAACGACAATTCACTTTTCACCTCAACAAATTTTATAATTTACCTAGCCAAACAATCTGAATTCCTTTATTTGTAAACCCTATATAATATAAACCATAAGAAGTATAAGTTATGGTGTTTCATTGTAGTATAATTATAGTCCATGGGCTAATTGGAAATAGACAATAGTGAACAGTGTACTGCACTATAATACCTATATATGAGATCGGAGATATAGCTCTATATTTAAAGTTGTTAAAAAGTATTATAGATGTATTAATATAATCTATAAAAATTGCTGTTGTAAAAATAGTTAAAACAAAGTCTTGAGGGGCCCGGTGCCAATTTTCTGAATATCTCGCAATTCTATACAATTCGAAATTACATTTTATACTTGCCACCTTAATTATACTTTTCCACTTATCTATTGTCCTACAACTATTAGGAAATAGGAGCGGGTACGGTGTATTATAATATTAACAATGATTTCATGGGAAAAACTCTCAGGACTCGTAGAATTGTCAGATTTTAATAACTGTTTATTATCTGAAAAAAGAAGGAGACTTTCTACAGCCTGCACTAGCTGAACTCTGATTTTTTATTTTATTTCAAATAATGGTACATAATAATTTGTAATAATATAAGCTTAAGAAATGTGTCTTTTCAAAGTTTGAGATTAAAATACTGAAAACGGAGTCCAGCGAGGGCTGTAGAATTTTTTTTTCTATTAACTAAACGGAAAATAATAAAATTTGTTTGATTCCAAGGGAAACTAGAAAAGAGCCATTATTCCCGTAGAGTGTATTTTTGAGAACAACATAATATGACGTTAGCTCCATAAGCACATTTATAAGAACGCGCGTATCCATGAAATAGGTGGTTAAATAAATTAATATAACGACAAAATGGCAAAATGATTGCTTATACAAGTGCCACAACGAGTCCGAATACAATACAGTAGATAAACAACAATTGTTTGTTGTTCATGTTATTGTGGGCTAAATTTCGAAAAGCCTATATTATTATTGTACATATATACGCCTATAATACCATATGGTTCAAATGATCAATGTGAACTTATTCAATCGTAAGTAGGTACCTCTGTACACGTGCAATATAATGCCGCTGCCAAGGCGTGTATTGAAATCAAACGGCCGAAGACGAATCTTTTAGTCATTAATATGGATAAAAAAATAAATAAAAATAAAAACCAAGAATATTTTATTGTCATTACGCACTCGTAATAAAATGCTGTAAATGGAACGGACGGGACGGCGCATATACACAGCGTACAATAACACGAAATAATAATAATAATCATTATATTATATACGATTTCAATAGACAACCACTTCACGGCCGCGTGCGTGTGTGTGTACCGGCCATACAGCGTTAAAGCAGAGTTCAAAGTCGATGTGTTTCCGATACAATGGTGCCGAACCACGACGTTAATTTGAAAATAAACGCCCAAAAAAAAAATGCCGAGTGATTACGGCCTAAGTAGGCTTACCACACGCTATACGTATACTAATGATGCGTATTGTTCGGTTTTTATTATTATTATTATATCATTTTTTTTTTTTCAAAATCCATCAGTTTTACGCGGCGGCCCCCGTATATGTTATTGAGAAATTAGATTTTAATGACGCCCGAACGCCGCCGCATATTATCTGATACGAACGCTCGGTGTCTGTGTGCGCAGCTCGGTGTATTCGAAACAATATTGTATTATACGTCGAGCATACGATTTTATGTGTATCCGAGGTTATATCTGCAGTTGATCACTCGTTTGATCGAGCCACTGATTTCGAAATAAGATCATAGTATCGCCCTCGTATCGGAACTGCTAAAAATTATTTAGTAAGACAACAACTATATTATATTATTGTATTTATTATGATGCAAGTATGTGATGTGATTCTTACAATTAAAAAAATTATTGTGATTTGTTCAACATAATAGACACGCTCATTATTTCAAATAAAACTATATTGGAGGTTTTTGAAAATATATCTTTTACACAGCCTTAAGTCGCTACAAAACAACATTTTTTTAATTCGGTATAGGTACTTTTTATCGTAATCATTTTTTGATTTTTTACTTTCTTAATGACAAAACATCATATTATACTTTAACACCATATTATCCGAAGTTTAATAGTTTTATTAGTACTCGGATGTACAAAAATCAAAATTTAGACGAATCGTCAAATAGTTATGAGTAGGTAGATTTAAAGTTTTGACGAACCGGTAGAGGCCAAACATTTTAAGTGGTGTTCTCGTGTTCTCATGCCACTTCATTCTACTCATCGAAATTTGATTTTTACTTTGGTATCGAAGTAGGTACCCTGAAAAATATATTTTGCTTTGGAATAATATGAATTAAAAATGTATGTCGTCATTAAAAATAATAAGAACTTAAAAAAAACGACAATGATAAAAAATAATAAAACATTTTGTAACGAACGAAAGTTGAAATGAAAATGAATAGTTTCATATGTGCAGATATATTAGGAGTAGGTATATAATATAACTGAAGATCAAGGCCTTTCGTATAAATATTTCTAGGGGAAGGGGGAGGGGGTCTGCTGTACCTAAAATAAGTAAAATATATCAAAATGTAATTTGTAAATTGTAAAACATTACAACATTTATATCACTATACCACGTACCTATTAAAATGAACAAGTGAGATTTACTAGTTTTTATTAAAATTAATTTGTTATGGCTTTTAAACGAGTATATTATTATTTTTTTGTATAAAGACACAATGACATCTATCTTTATTAAAATGAGTATTTTATTTAATTTATTTTAAGGTGTGACAAAAGGATGAAAGATAACTTTAACAATAACAAAATATACATAATATAATAGATTCATTGTATTACAAACAAAATTGATATTATATTGTATATATACACATTATACACTGTATCTAGTTATTGTTATTCTTGTATCAAAAATGATATCGTTCATATCATATTATTATTATGAAATACTCATATTTTATAAAATAAAAATGATGTAAAAAACATACTATAACAGCGTATATTTTATTATTGCTAACGTGCATTTGAAAAATATATTTATTCAGTTTTAACTCTTACACATTTCATTATTTAGTTCGATTATAAATGTATAGGTAAGTACAACATGTATATCTTATACTTTATTGATGTCTTTACTATTAGGTACAGTTATTATATATTATAATATATTTTAGGTCATTATTTACAAAATGTAGTTTATACTTTTAACTGCATTATGTGTGTTCAAGCTCAACATTCCATAATCCATAAGTTTATAGATTTATATAATTAAAAAATAAAATCGAATAATAGGAATTAAATTAAATGAAAATTAAATTCTGGAGAATTAAACAACAATAAACGAAATTCCATAAATCACTCGTTTGGAAATGCAATCCCTTTAGTTCGCATGATTAAAATCAAAAAAGTTTTTAAATAATAATAAAAAAGTGATGTATACATGTTATTATTTAACAATGGCATTGTAAGCTAATGGTGAATCGATCAATAATTATCAATCAATTACATAACAAAGCATGTTATGTTTCAAGCGTAAGTGTAATGATATATTGTGTAACTATAATGTATTTTTTTTAAGTGCTTTTTTTAGAGTTAGGTTAGTTTTTAACTGTAACTTAATGAAGAAATCAATGGAAAAATGTATTTTGAGTAAAAAATTTTTTTGTCATTCTCTAAAACACTAACTTATAATAGTTACATTTTTACTCGCTGATACTTAGTTAATTTTTGTGATTCTTACATTTTAAGGTCTTATATGCTGCAAGAAGAATTTTCTTGAAAAAAAACCAGTGATTTTAAAAAAACACATTTTATAAAATATTAAATTCTAAAAAAAGCTCTATATTCGATTTGCTTTAAGTTTAAAATTTTGAAATGTATATGACCTTTTGGTGTTGATAGTACTATATGGTAGAATATTATGTAACTATGTACATATAAATGCATAAAAATAAAATTAATTTTGCTATACATATATAGTATATATATTTATAAGGTTGAAGCCGTTGAAGACATTTACTTTTTTTAAATTAAATCAACAAGAAGCTTTAACGAGTGTATATTTACATACTCGTATGTTTATAATATTGGCTATAATTGTTGTATGTTTAAGGTTTCGAACTTACAAAGAATATTTAAAATTTAAAAAATGTTTAATATAAACTAATTTATAATACTTATTTATTCAAAAATGTATTTATATAATTATTACAAGTATATATTGTGCTTTTTTAATGACTGTGTAGTAAATGAAGAAAGTAGCTATAGGTATATGTGTAGACGCGTAGTATATATATTATACCTTTATATATAAATACTTATACCTAAGCATGTTTACAAATTTGAATAAGTATTTTTATCTTTTGTATAGATTTTTAATACATCAGTATTCAGTTGTAAATTATTAATTATTTCATGTCTGGTTGATAAAACCTGATAACGTTTGCAATTTACATAATTCTGAAATGCTGTAGAATGTTGAATATAATGTATTCTGTAAATAATGTAGTATAAAATATATACCTCATATATTTATTATAATATTCTACAACTAGTTTTGTACTTAGGTTTTAATTTTTAACTCGCATTTAACTAATCAAAATCTCTTAGATGGAATAATTTATTTTTATAGATATAACATGGTTAATGTTTAAAAACCAGTGGAAGCCAAAATCGAATACGTCATTTGATTAATTTGAATTGTGTAAGTTTATTTATTTGAAAAAAAAATCACAGTGTAAGTCAAGGCGAACAAAGGTTGTATTGGTTGCGCATTTATTACTTAACCTTGGTATTCAATTAAAACTTGCTTGGTCAATCCTTTCCATTTCTCATCTCTCTGTATTTCCTACCACGTCCTGTTCAGCCCATTAATTTAACATCCCTGTTGTAGGTTTTTAAGCAAAAGGACACAAAAAAGAAAGAAAAGCTTTTGTGCCTACTATACAATGGCGTTCGCAGCTTATTGTTGTTTTAATTTCTCTTTTTTTTCTATTATTCCCGTTTTCCATGGGACTATGGAAGGGATTCTTTTTACCAATTAACTTTTCTTGTTTTTTCTTTTAAAATTAAACAAAGCCAAAACAATTCCAATTCTCCCTCTCTGTATATAATATATAATTCACCCGATAAGCTTTTCTGAACATTAATAAATTGTTTTTGAATTTTGTAAACTGAGAACATTTTTTAAAATTAATTTATAATTTCTTATTCTATTACTCACATACAACTGTGTGGTTGTTTTGAGCACTTAGTCAATTCTATGCACACTGAAGAGTTAAATTTCGCTCAGGGTCCAAGGAGTGTTATTTTGATTATCCTACGTAGTTAACAGTAACAGTTTGTTTAGTGTTTATCTTCAGGTACAACGACCTATCTAGGATATTTTAAATAATTAGGTAATACCTGTGTAATATTTTATTTCGAATTAACTTCATAATATGTATAATTACAACTATATCATCATATGCTAATGCAACTATTTAAAACAGTTAAAATAACTACTGAAAGGTTGTTAAAATCTGTATAAAATAATGCAAATTTGATATTTTATCTACGGGTTTGGGTACTGCATGCGGTCATATATTACAGGCTTTCTAATTTACCACCTACTTTACCTAGCTACTACTCGACTTTCCGAATGTTAGAAAACTTTCTTTATTTGAATGAAGACCTAAGCACCCATTATTTGACAACTGAGGTTAGATAAACAGTTTTGTTGTATATGAATTGACTTCAGCTATACTGTTTATCGTTAGCAATAAGACAATAATAAGAGAGTCTATTGAGATTACGTAAAAGACAATATAATATAAATATTATTATTTGTTTAACGACAGTAAGTTTCCTCCCTACTGGTTCAAAAAAGTGAAAACGACCATAGATTTGGAAGTACAATTAATTTATGCTACCATAATAGTAGGACTTAAAATACTAAAATAGACATAAGTACCTATACATACTAAACAAGCAGCAATTATTGGTTCATAGTTGGTAGTTTGGTACAATAATACTAAAATTATTCATACACAATTTAGGTACCTATGTAGCGATAATACACCATGGTTAGGTTAGTTATATAATTCACCTCTAATTATTTATTAAATTAACTCAGAACCATTGATTATTGTGAATTATGATGTATTATAACAAATGCGAATGCTCACCCACGTTGTATACTAATGTGTTGCAGGTAATTATAAGTAATTATTATTTGTATTTACTTTGCAGAGTTCTGTTTACTGTATTGTTTGGGTAAATTACATTTTTCATAATAAAGTTACTTAACAATACATTTTAAAGTTCGTGGTCTAAATTATAAACAAATAAATACAGGTAAAACAGTTCGTTTTATTTAAAGTGACAAATTCAAGTTATTTCCTAAGCTTAATACAGGCATGCAAATATACAAATTATATATTTTTATTCATACATTTAAATAAAAATAAAAATAAACATTAAGAACAACATAACACATTATACTCATTTATCTACGTAGTAAAAATAACTTAAGATTATACCAGCCTATACATGACAAGTTTTAACAACGTTGATTGATATTTATTTTAACTGTTAAAATAATTCTGATAATGGCCTAAACTTGTTAATTCAACCCTCCAAAAACCTTAAACTAAATAACATGGGTTCTCAAAATTACAATTCTAATGAGATACTTCAGTACCTTTAAAATAGTTAAAAACATTGTTAGTTAAAACAACCATCTCATTTCTATATTTATGTATAATATTTATTCACACCACATGGAATTTAAATGTTTACCTAACCTATTTAGTTTGAATGAAAAAAACGACAAAGCAAATAATTTGCGAAATTACATATTGCATAGGTACGATTTATTATTTTGTTACATATTTTCTTTAATATTTTTTTTTTCAATATCAAAATGTTAGGCCTAACCTATAAATTATATCATAAACAAAGTAGGTTTATAATATACGTATATACTATACATATTATTTAGGAGTGTTAAAACGACTACCGGAAATGTCCGTTAGCACTTCAATCATTATCATTATTCGAGTTTCAATTTGTCAGTCGCGATTTGAGCAAACGAACAACGCTGTCGCTTACGGTCCAGTGATATAATTTCCGGTACAATCAGTTATGTGTCTACCGCTGTTGCTGGTTGTAAATATCATGAATAATAATACAATGTGATGAATAAAAAAATTCTTACGGTTTTCGTACATAAATAATATCAAATAATACATTTATTAGGAGAAAAAGACAATGTGTGTGTGTGTGTGTGGGAGGGTGGAGGGTCAAACACCCAAACCACCCTCACTATGCCACTGCATAATTGTATTTATATATTAAGTGGCATTGACCAACCTATTAAATAATGGGTATGTCAGTGATATATTGATATTATTGATATAGATCTTTCGTACTTTTCTCAAGTTTAATAATTATCTTATTTCATATTTAAAATGGGCAAAATACAATTTTATAAATAATTTAATACCCTTTTAAATGAGAAAAATACAAATGGTGTATGATTAAGTGAATGCGTGTTCAAGGCCTGGGCAATTTTTTTTTAATTTTTCTCATTGACTAATAAAATTGAACATTATAACCCGATTATACACGTCAACCGCAACATCTACACCCAGCCATTTAAAATAATTGATAGGCTAAAATATTACAGAGTGCTTAATATTATAAAATATACCTTATGTGTCTATATGTACTTACCTATGTGCAATGTACTATATATATTACAGTTGTTTTATAATAAAAGCTTATTACTCAACTAAACATTGAGAATTTGATGTTATTACTTATTATAGTACATTAGTACCTAGCTACTCTCAAAGACACTCCAAAATAAATAACGACATGAAATTTAATTTTTTTTCAATAAAATTTTTCACAATATTTTAATTTCTCAGTAAGCATATCTTAGTCCAGGGATAGCAAATCTATGGCCCCCAAAAAATAAAATATTGTTGATATAATATATATTATATATTGTATAATATTGTAATAGGTAAAAATATTTTGAGCATACGGCTTTTATCGGTCAATAACGATTATTCTATTTTAGCTATAGGCACGTATAGTGTTCAAAAGGTTTGCCACCCATGTCTTAGTCCGGTGGTACTGATTGTAGGTAGTACCTACGGTATTTCAAGTAATACCGTATAATCTTCTATGTTTGACCACTCTATAACACCTATGTACCTACTGTAGATAAAAATATTATAGTACAGTGTATTATAATATTGCCACATAGTACTAATTGTTTCAGTTCATACTAAATATATAATAATTAGGTAGGCACCTTATGTTAAATTTCAATTGTGTTTTTATTTTTAAAATATAATTTAAAAACTGCCAGCTTGAAGCAGGTAACATATTTTTCAGTGCAACCGGTCACTATGGATTTTTATGGGACTGGTAATTGCTATTTGGTACTAAATTTCAATTTAGAGAAGTGGTCATCATTATTATCGGTGATCATAAAATTTAGTAAAAGAAAAGAAACCTATAACGGCCATTCACCATACCGGTCACCGTTTTTTTTAGAACCAGTTAATTAATAAAAAAAACAATTATTTGTTAATAACCTCTTCGACGCAATTTTTAGGGGGTTGTTTTGGAAACCAGTAATCGATTATTGACTGTTTCTAAAAACCTTGAAAACTTGTTACCGGTTCCAGAAAATCTATTTTTCCTGGAGCCGTTTCAAACTCTGAATTTACTATCCCCATAATTTTATACCACGATGATACTCTTCGGCAAAGATTCCCCATTGCTCTCGACCCCTAACTTGATCCTGATGAAGGTATGTTCGTGTTGGTTGTTTCAAACAATCGAAAGTTTTTCGCATTTAGTTATACTACACTTGAATAAATAATATACTGTATATTATGGTCATGGGTCGACTTTAATTCGACTGCAGGCAATAGGCGGGAGGCATGGATGGATCCGCTTTTCCCCATTGGAAGAGGGATCAAAATCACTGTAACACAATGGATTTAATATTAATAAGCGTAAACAGGGATTTTTGGGGCTATAGGGATTTCACCCTAAGACAATGTAGGTATATAGGCATTCAAAACTGCAGTGATATTCGTGGGGGTTGGAAAATCGTTTCAAGGGAATTAAATCAGGTACTTAACAGCAGCAACCATGTTTTAATAATATGGTGAAACTTCCATGCAACGAACTTCCATTAAACGACATTTTCTGTTAAATCAAATATTTTTGAGAACCAAAATAATTTAATTATATCTAACGAAATTTCGTACATAGGTAATACATTTTTTTTTGCATATGAGACTGCGTCCCTATATACGTATAATACGGAAGTTTCACTGTATTACAAATAAATAATACCTACTATCTATGTTTTTTTTTTTTGTTTTTTTTTTTAGTTTCTGAATGGAGCAATGAATGTTTTAATTTTGAAATAATGTGTTATGTACAACAAGAAATGATAGAAAAGTATACCTACCTGAGATTTTCAAGCGAAAATTTTATATTAGCGATGTCTATACAAGGTATAGTTTTCAAAAATATTCTATTAATTTTGAGCTACGTTCCAAATAGATATTTGAACTTTAAAATTTTATTTTTATTTGTTTTTTTAAATGTTGATATTATAAAAAAATGTTATGGTCATAAACTCAAAAACTTAATATGAATTTCCTCATAAATTTATATTAGTGCTATTAAAGTAAAATGTAGATCGAAAATCCGCAATATAACATAACTTTAAAAAAAAACACCTATTTTTCGTACGTATATTATATTTTTTCTATAGATATTATAAATATGATATGTTAATAACCCAAAAAAATATATGTTAAGTAATGTGAACCTGAAAGTATAATTATTACTATTTGTGTTCTTAAATCATAAATTATATTATTATTATATCAATTATTTTTATTTGTTGTTAAACTTAAATTTTTTAACTGTTTCTAGGGATAATAATAATAAAAAAATATTTAAAAACTCCAACTTCACCGATGACAGGATATAATCAGTGTGAAATTGGGCCATTTTATTTAATAGTATTCTATTTTACTTCTTAATGTGCTTATCTGGATGTCAAATAAATTATTATTGTTATTAATATTTAATCAAAAACACTATGTTAAGTTATTTTAAGGTATTATAATTGTTGTCATTAGAAATAAAAAATATTTAAATATTGAGGTGAATTACAATATATGCACAAATGTACATTTGTTAATAGTATACAGTAGGTACCTAGTATATGAACTTAAATTTTTATTGAAAATCTATGCCGTTCGCCTGCAGCACCTACAAAATTGAAAATATGTAGTCAGTTACAAAAACAATTTATCAGTGTTCGAAAAACTGTAATCGTGTCGAGTCGTTTTTATTATAATTTTATGTAGATATATAATACAACAATATCATAATATTATATAATATCTTAATATCTACTATCTGCCAGCTATATATGGTATTTATGGTATACGCAGTTCGACACTTCGACGTGCCAGAACACTAATAATAATAATAATAATTATTATTATTATTATTATTATGTACAATCTATTGTGACAGCGCTATGTATTCATATATAGGTATAGATACCGGATTACGGTTCGTCCAAACTAGCCTGTAATCTTAATTTGACTCCATTGTGCTGTACGTCAACACAACTAAACATCAAAGGTGTATGCATAATGACGATTTCCATATTGTGCGCCTGGTAATTAAGGTCTATTTTTTTTCCTGTCATTACTACGGCTTTTGTTATGCGTGTGTTCTGTTTGTATGGCGTTTGTTTAGAAGCGCATCTGCAGTATTTGTTTTGTTTTTTTTTTTCATTTTGTTTTTTTTTCCTCAAATATTTTTGCTGTTTCCCAAAAGGTGATATGGGAATTATTATAATACATATTACCTATATGAGATGTATTGAATGTCCATATAATATAATGGTAGAACAGTTGTCAGTTTCGATCTTTTTCACACGATCTGTATAGTTTATGAAGATATGGGTAAGTGAGTCAGACCTCGAATGATCGATTATTGAATTGAAAATATAAATATCCACCTATTATAGGTATAATGTTTTAACACTATAATTCTATAATATAATATAATATAATATATAGGAATGAGTACATTATAATATCATACCTTTTAGAATTCATGTGATGGGTTGGTAAGATAATAAACCTTTTATGATTAGGTACTTATACACATCATATAAATTGTGTGAAGCTACATGAAGCTACATAAATATTTAGTTTATATTTAGAATGTATAATGATACTTATTTAATCATAGTATGTATATTTGTTGTACAATATTATGTTTGTAATATTTTTTTTTCTATAATGGTACATTTTTTTTAAAAATTACAATTATACATTATGATGATAATATAAGTACCTTTAAATATGCAGTTGAGTTTTAAAAATTAAAATAATAACGATTATTGTTTTGTAGTTAGCTGTAGATAAATGCCAACTAAACCGAACTTTAAATAGGTAGGTAATTATTATATTTAGTGCCTACCTAAAAATGTCCCTCCACAATATAATAAGTGCAAAATAAAATGTTATGATTATCTTGTATAAGTACACAATAATAAACAATAAAAAAAAATTTTAAAAAAATTATTAAGATTCAAATTTATTACCTGTACTATACTGTAAGTTATAACTCAATTTTCGCCTAAAAAAATTACATTTGAAAATGTCATTGCGTGTATATTATACTGTATACTTACCTACAATATAACAATATAATATTGCACATATATATTACATACATTTTTTATGAGTATATTATCATTAAGCAACCCATTTATTAATAGTTTATAAATAAAAATAAAATCATTCTTCAATGTTTGAAGTTTCTTCGTTATTATAACAGTCTAGTCCATTCAAATTTATAATTGTAACTAATTATTATCTGCAGCTATATGTAAATAATGTAAATAATTATAAAATATATCTTAAAATTTCTAAAATATCTCAAAAACTACACAATATATGCATCGTGGTCATAATTTGAATGATATCGATAAAATATTATTAAAAATCGTAATACTTTAACACGTGCCACATATTTATTTACTGTCATTTGTGAACACTTTTATCATAAAGTATACTTACTATACAGTATACTTTGCATAGATTTCGTCATTAAGTATATATATATTATTTTTTTTGTTTACTTGGCTTTACTTTTTGGTAACTTTATTTCTAAAAACTAAGAACCATGACACGATAAATAAGACATGATGATGATAATACCCTGGAAAATAAGACTAAAATGAAAAACGATGTGGTGATTTAATAATTAATGCCAAAAAGATTAATTCTGAATAATTCATAAAATAAAGTTGAATAAATCGCCTCAATAACTGTAAGTATTTACAGCTTTTTCTACTTAAAATTCAAATTGTTGTTTTTTTGTAATTCACATTGTCAAAATATGTTCTTTATATTATAATGATGCTATATATATAGATAAGTAATGCAAATAAATAATTGCTTAAAAAGTTTTTATATACCTACAATAATTTGTTATTAACTCTAAACAATAATTTCAATGCTTATTGTTGTCTGCTGAGCAATAAATAGTATAGTACATTAATAATAACTTTAATGTTGACAGAATATATTTGATACCTAACTATACATTGTAACATATTATATGTTCACCCTTTTCAGACTAGCCGATTGCGGAGAAGTGATATATTGTTAAGGATAAAAGCCGATGACATAAGGATATTATTATATATTTTACAATCATAAATATTACATATTTTTTTAGAAATATAAACTATTTAATTATAATACTAAAATATGAAAGTAGGTAGTATGTATAGTGTATTTATACTTAATTTTGAAATAATAGGTATTACGATTATTAATTAATAGTAAAAATATTAATACATTTATTGTCTACTAATTTATAAGTTGTCGAATGAAAATCGAAAGTTGATACAGATTATAGATATATCCATCGCTTATTGTATTGTAATATATATTGTGTTATATTTTAACAAATATGAAATAAATAACAAGCATTAAAATATTACAATATTATGAAACAAACTTTTGTTCCAAACCTAGGAACTTCGAATTTTGAAGTACTTTCGCAATCGACAATAGTACAGTGTTCATATTTGTTACTATGTAGGTAGTAATAGGTACTACATAGCTCGGAAATGATATTGAAGTATAGCAATATGATTGCGCTAATGACAATATAATCAATATAATACATATTCACAAAAAATAGATATTATATGCCTGATACATCTATTTAAGGGAGTCAAACCCCCAGAATTAGACACCTAGCTATTACTTAAAAGTTGATTTTTAAATATTATTTTAATAAAAAAAAGTAATTTTTCAGTAAATATTCATATCAATAATTAATTATGGAATACATTTTTTTTTATGAATTATCTTGGTTTTTCCAAAAAGTTAAGACCAAATTAATTAGTACCTATTATATAGGTAATGATAAGTTCGATTTTTAACCAAACTTGTTAAACTCTGTTATCTTACAGTCCTATAATTATTTGAAAAAGTGACAGGAGAAATCGTACAAGTATATTGTTATAGTATTGAAACCTTAAACCTGTAAGCAAACAGGTTTTGGTTGCACCCAAAAAAAAATTCGAAAGCAAACTTTGAGTTTCGGCTTCCGATTCAGATGCGCCAATGCAACTTTGTCCACCCACATACCCCCCCCCCAATCTCGTCACCCACTACAACCGGTATACCAGAGTCAAGGACCGCCACGGCGATCAAAAAACTCTTCTGGCCTCGGACCTCAGAACTTGGTTGTAATAATATGATATAATATACCAATACGGAAAAAAATAAGGTTTTTCACGGTGTGCGCTACGCAATCGCCCTGTACACACGACCGCGGCGCGTGTCCGTTAACCACACCTATCCGCACGATTTTTGCGTTTTTATTGGCCGCTGCCTGCCCGCGGACCGCGGCGGGGGGTGGGGATACGCGCGTACATACGTAGTAGCGCGGCGGCGGCCGCTCCTCCGCCTCTTCCTCTCTCCGCCACTGACGCCCCACCGACACCCGCCGCCGCACGAAACACTTTTACGATAATATTATAATATCATTATTATTTATTACACAATATAATAATATTATGTACTCAAGACCCCTCACCACCACCGCAACCCGTAGACCGTAGCCCCACTGCCCGACCGTCGTAAGTCGACTTTCTGCAAACACGACGGCTACTCAAAGTACCTACTACTACTGATATTACTATTACCACTATGACTAATACATATAGGTAACCAAAGATTAGCAGGCAAATGAAAAAACTTGAGTTAGTCGAGTTAGGTGAATCAACACTGAGTTATAAGTTAGTATAGTCAACAAGGAATATTGAACTCGAAGAGTTCAACGTTTGTAAAAAAAATTTTGACTTCTCAGTTGGTTATAATAATAATAGTAAATCAATTAATTTTTACTTCCATTTGAGTCACACACACACACACACATAAAATGTAAGACATTTTTAATTTTTTCAAACAATAACTAAATATTTTATTTAAAAAAGTCCTTCCATTCCTTCTTATATTAAATCTGTTGTAGTGCCAAATAACAGACTGTAGTGGCATATTTATAGGGATGTTAACTAAATTATTTAATCAACAAATATGAATTTGTTGTTTTTATTTAAAATAACTGTACAGAGCATGATTAAACTAAAAAATACTAGGTACAATAAACTAGGTATATATACTAGGCGTATAAATATAGCTTTTAATTACAGTTATGCAGCTATGTATAAGCCTGATTTTAACGTAGGTATAAGGTAAAGGTCTTCAGTTAACTGCAAGAAAAAGCTAAATTATTAGTCAGGTATTACAGTGGATATGTAAATATGTTAAGTTAATTACAATTCAAATTAAGTTGATTATAAAATTAACCAACTAGTTCTGTTTAAAAGTCTTAAAAAAAACTAACTTTTTAACTATATAGTAAATTCTCACAATTGGCCATGTAACTTCTACTACTATATATCACTATAATACTACAGTTTACGAGCCGCCTCTCATACCCCCTCACCCGTCCCATTCATGGCACCGCCATTGTTCTTGGGTCTCGCGCTCGATCTCATTAAACTGGAGCCACTGTCCTCCCGCCCACCCACACACGACGCGTGTACGAGCAGACAATTTGCCCGATCGTGACTGATGCCGCCGGCGAGACAATAAATTAATAAATTAGGTACATTATAATATGGATAAATATATTACAATATTATTATTATCATATATCATACTACTCATTTACTATAACTTCAAAGGTGAACATTATCTAGAAGTTAATTTTTTCTTACTTACTTATCTTGTTTGTTAATTTTCTGTAATGAACTTAGGAATTAAAAAAAATAAATATTTACCAACTCAACTAGTTTAATTGACTATATTGAAATAGTTTAGCTTATTTTCAGTTGATTTGAAAATAATCCAACGAGTTAGAATTAAAAATTTTTTTTAATGTTTGTTTTTATGGTTTTACACTCATTAACTTCTAACTTTGAAGGTGTTCACTTACATTTAACTCAAATTAATTATTTTCATTAACCTGACCGACCTACAGGTTTATAAATACTTTCACTTTACATAATAACCTTTTAAATTTAAAATACAATATCACATAATTGAATAAATAACAAAAAACTTAATATCACGCATAACACACGCTGTATGCAGTTACTGATCTTAGTGCTTATCATTTTTTTCTAGTAACCTAGCATTTGGCAAAACTATTTATACCTATTAATATAATCTGTTATAAAGCCGTATTTGCAGGGTTTTAAACCTCGTTATATTGCTAGAGTTTCGTGACATATTTTAATATTAAATTTTAAATTTATTTATAATTAAATTAATTTTCTAATGTTTACGTGTATGAGACATTTTTTCTTGCCCTGTCAGTTTTAGAATATGGATCGATAATCTGAAGTCCATACACCAATACCTATTAAAAATTACCATATAATAAAATTAGAACTTATTCAAAAATCCATTTGTTACCTATTGTGTTCTTGTACCTATAACAGGAAAAGTTTAACTAACATTTAACATTGAAAATTGAAATCAATAGCTATATAGTTTAATATTAAACTTAAAATTTGGAAAACAATTTAATTGTTTATGCTGGCCGTATACATATTGCATAATTCCTTTATTTCAAGTTTAATTACAATGAAATATACTATATCCTTAATTTCATACCACGATTCTCGTTATAATCCAATGCCACCTTCTATATTTCTACGTGGGAACGATAGGACAATATAGTCTTTCGCACTTGTAATCCAAATATGTAAAATCAGGAAAAAAACTTGAAAATTTTGATTTTTTTCAACCTAGAATATTGTTTTAAAAAAATATTTACGATTTATAGCATCATTCAGTTTTTTAATTTGTCTTTTTGTTGTTGTTCTTCTCATTGGGTAGGTACTTATCCTTTATCAAACATTAATGATTATAATTCATATTTAATTTTGAACTGCAGTTGGTACCGTTTAGTGCACATCAGGTCCAATTATTAAAAAAAAAAGAATCACATCATGGTCTTCGAGGCTGTAAGTTTAATGCATTTGCATATTTTACCAATTTAAAATTTAAAATTTGAAATTTTGCGACGCTTTGTAGTAAGGTTTAAAATCGATCAAAATTATGTTTACACTACTCTCGTTAATTTAGCTATATACAAGTTATATTTGTAAATTGTGATACTTTTTTTCAATTTTTGATGTAGGTAGGTAGTAGGTAATACCGATTACCAATGTTAATATATTTAACAAGTTTTTTTTTAGTCCATTCAATTCACTGCAGTGGTCCTATAATGATGATATATTATCATATACCTATACTTATCCGCACTGTGTATCATAATGTAACAGCTACATATTATTATAAAATAAAGTTTTTAATTTATTGTGTATACCTATAAGTATACCTACATACGAACCACAGCACAATGATAATGGCCCGAAAACTTTACTTCGGGTTGCTGTATATATTTAGTATGCACCGATCGGTGAGGGTCAGATATACAAATCCTTTCACAAAATCGCCGTATTATACCACAAAATTATCTCGTTTATTTAACGGTTGCGTAATATACTAAAGTAGACTGCCATAGAATCATAAATGTACCTAAGTTATAATCATATCAGATCTCGATCGTTTCATTAAATACTCGATTAATGAAATTATATTACACTCGTTCGATTGGATTGATATGTTTTAAATTTCCAGCATGTAGGTATATTCAACTTTTGGTGACAATAAACATATTATAAGACCGACTTTTATGCATTTTTTGGGGGGTTTCCGTTGATTGAGGAGGGAAAATGAGTAAAAATGTTCGACACAAAACCACCCTAATCGATCACGGATTGTATACTATAGTACTATACCACATTGTTATCAAATTGTCGATTTGACAATGCATTAACTATAATACATCACAAAATTATAAATAGCAACAATAATATTATATTTTTCGAATTCAATGTGCAATATACATAAACAGTATATATATTGTGTTAAAAAATGTGATACTTTTGTTTTAGCCGATATACCTACCGATATCTCGTTGATATTATCTATCAAAAATAATCAGCATTCCTTATAAACGGGCATCAGTATCTGTCTGTAACCCTTAACAAGGAGACAGCAGCTGGAATTTGGTAAAAAATTCATAAGCTCATAATAAATGTACAGAAATATTATGAATTGTATTAAAACACAATAACCTCTTATTAGTATATACTTATTATCATTAAAGAGGGAAGTAGATACTGCTGGACATGGTTGAATTGGTGTTTTGTTTTATTTTTGCACACTTCGTGTATAATATAAAAACAGATCATCGGTAGATATATTAATTAATTTAGACAATCGTGCAGATTACAAGCGTTTAAATTAAGATATTAATACATTGCTGGGCTGCAAATTACTGAGTACAACATAACTATACAGACACACGGCTAGTACAAGAAATTTTTATATATTTATAAGCAGATATATTAATGTCAATTTAAAATCAAATATAATATTATTATTATAATATTGAAAAATGTTTTACTTATAATTTAGCCAAGTTGAAAGCTTCAGGCTGACTTTGCAAATTTTAAATGTTCGCCCAGAATATTATTTGCAGTAGCAAGGAAACGGTAAATTACACTATATTATATACATTGCAAACCCTTTAGCTAAATCATGGTTATTTACTGTATATACCACCATTCTTCTCGTCCAACTTTTCGAAGTTACTCAATCACAAACTTTTTATTTCGTGATATTCATGCTTTATTTTATACATTGTTATGTAATATTCTGGCGCGTTTGACTGGATACGAATGCATAAAATAAACGAAGCACTCATCAAAGAATATTTTACACACAAACATTGAACATTAAGCATAATATATAATATATAATGAGTATGTGAGGAGGTTTTCAATCCATTTTCATCACCATTCACCAGCATATTACACGTGAGTTTTTTTAAAAATTTTATACTTAAC
>PVMI01058290.1:0-19504 GCA_008528875.1 Aulacorthum solani | reverse complement strand
ATTTTATAATAAAATAAAAAATAGTTTACTATGAATAAATGATAACACCGATGACCAATATATTAGGGCTCTTTTCTTTTTTTTTAAAGTCGGGGGGTGTCGAAACATGGAGGACATCCCCCTTCCAAAATACGCCACTGGATACATTTGTTGTAATTCAAAAAACTTAGAAGTAGGTACATACATAGGTAAATGTAAATTTACAAAATATTTAAGTACTGCGAAAATCAGGTGTATATCATATTCCGATTATTTATAAAATATTTTATGTTTAAGTAAACACATTATAGATGTGACATTCATCTGAAGTCGATACTGTTTTATTGTTGGTTGGTAAGAAAATCAAAAAATCATAATAATATTTTAGGCTATAGCTACCTATAGAATTTATTAATATTTTACTTTTATCCAAAAGTATGGAATATTTACAATGTCGCACAGCTTAAACTATATTGCCATTATTACACTAAATGGATGTTCACTAATAACCACTTTTTTATGAAGTATATTATACAATGACAATATACTTACTATTTAGACTTAAAATGGAAAAGATTATTAAAGGATAAAATTGGATTTTTATCAATTACTATTTATTTATGAAATGTACCTATGTAAAGTTAAAATTGTAGTGATTTTGACGTGCTCATGTTCATGCTCATTACTTAACATAACTGTTTTTACCTAAATGTTTTTATATACATAAAATTAATATACTTAAATTTACTGACATGTACTAATTTGAATAAGTTTCTATTTTTTTTACGCCTAGTAAAACTTTAAATTAGTATAAACTACATATCACTAAACTACAGCCTCTTAAATGTTTTTAAATTTTTTATTCTACAATTAATATAAAAATCATTAAATAAAAATATACTACTTTTAATTGCATGTCTCATGACTAACCTCATATAATAACTATGCGTATATATTTATATTTTTTATATACTACTTGAATTCATTGTTTTGTTCCTTAACTCCTAATGTATTGCAGGCACAGTTCAATTTCCATAATTTAGGTAATAGGTAGTAATGGTAGCTTATAGAGAAAATTAAAATCATTAAGTGTTATTTTAACATGGCACATCAATTGAGTATGGTTATCACATTGATTGCTTACTCATATAGTATCAATGTCGATGAGCATTGAGCATAAAATATTAAGTAATTATGTCAAGTGATTCCATTTTTCATCAAACAGCGTATAATTGTGTACATTAAAGTACGTTTGTTGAATCCGTAAATGTAAACAATAAGAAAAAATGTAAATTTTGTATACCTATATTATAAATGTTGAAAATTTGATGTTTTTTATATTTGAAAACAATAATATCGTATTAATGAAAATGAAGTTTTCCGGGCGGATCAGCGGCCGTTAGTTAAAATATTTTTTTACTTAAATCGGATATAGGTATTTTCTTAATCTACATCTGCAGTGTGTAGGTATACAACGGGCTACGGTCAATGTAAACTTGTATTTAGTAATACAATAATATTGTAACATATTGTACAATTATATAGTTTATAATATCGTATATTCGTATTGACTTGAAAATAGGTTGTAAAATTAATTTTATTGCGATTTCATATTTTTTTTTGTATACAAGTCCCAAAATATGTGTACATTTGAATTTAGAAAAAAAAATGGAATTGATTGAGCCATAACATAACGTTTTGATAAAATGTGTTGATAATCGTTGCGTACCATTGGATGTGATAAATACGTTAGTTTTACAGCCTGAAGGTCGAATTTTGGCAATCGATTTAATCGCATCGTTTACGTGCTATAAGAAACTTCAAAACTCATAGCTCCGAAACACTGCAAACTGTGTGCCTATATTGGTACGACATTATTTCCATGAATAATTGTAAAAAAATAATTTCCCAATGCTCCGAATGTAGGTATCTCAATAATTAAATACAGTAATTTTCAACTAAAAATATTAATTATTATACAGGTACTTTCAATATAAACATAATATGTGGATATACAAAATTATTTAATCGGATAAAAATGTTGAATAACCAAACTGTTAATTATTTCTTTTACTCATATAATACCTACTACCTATATTATGGACACCCGATTTTTTATAATCGTTTCCCGTATAAAAAATGCCAATTCTGTGTATGATTCAAACTTTGTATTAAATTCGCTACTGGTTTAATAATATTCGAAACTTGAAAAAAAAGATTTAGTTTAACTTTGATTTTATTTTTAACACATTAATCACAACATAGCACATTTATTCGTAGTTAGGGCTGGTTTTATTTTTATAAAGATTGCCTACGCCTAAATGCTTAATACTTAAAGATAACGTATTAATATTCTTAAGTTTTTTTGACATAAATAACATGTCTTTAATATGAAAGTTAGGCGTATGTGTCCCTGATTTTTTTTAAATATATTAATGACTGATGTTTTTGTATATAAGTTGTTTTTAATTATATCTAACCATTATAATATATATTGAAATAAATGTTTATTTATTCCATTTCCCGTTAATTTATGCCCGTAAATTTACCACATTTTAATCTCTATTAAAGATTTTTAAAACAGTTCTTTTGATGATTTTAACCAAATATAAAATACAAGCTAAAACTATATTCAATCATAATAACTATTGTATTTGTAATCAATAGAAACCTTATAGTATAAATAAAAATTTATTATTTGTCGGTGTTTTGTAAACAATTATTAAATTCTCAAAAACTCATCAAGCCACTTGTTCAGGTGTAATATAGCCTATAGATCTTTGAGATATTGTAACTTTCTGATCGTAAAAAAAAAAATTAATCAGTTGTGTAGTTCCAGAGATTACCCGGAACAAGCAAACAATATTGTCCTTCTTTATAATTTTAGTATAGATAGGTTAGATTATACGTTTTAAAATTATTTAAAAGTATTGAAAATAAAATATAACTATACTAGTACCTACCGGTTGCCAGTAATTACTATTGATTTGAAACTTTCGCAACAAATTATAGGTATATCTATAGACAATATAGCCTTATTATTTGTAGCTTATATAAGTGAGTAAGACGATTATCCTCCTCGATTGTTGGTTAAATTATTATTTATAGATTCGATGGTATAACGATTTTGAGGATCGATCTACATGACCGATGCCCATGAGACAAAAAAATGTTGTTACCCTTTCACAAAGAGATGACCTCAAATATCCAATTATTCTAACGGAAATATGGATTAAAATATCTGAAAGTCTTCTGTTAAAATTTCTTTAGTCCCTATTTTTTTTATAGTACCTACACAGAAAAAAAAGAAACAATAATATTGAAAAAGTAAAATATTTTATGCGAATAATTATACTTAGGGTCCTAACACCTATATTCGTATATATTATATAGTACTTAATTGGTAATGGTAAATTTAATGTGGATAAGTATATATTAGGTATTTAAAATTGGAATGAATATGTTTTTCAAACGTATTAAATACTGTATAGTGTTTTTATTTATAAGTATATTCAGAAAGTTAGAAGCACAACCTAGCTTAAGTTTTAGGTATTAATAATAAATATTTGAGTATCTATAGGTGCCACAGTATTATAACAATAATAATATTTGCTTTTTATAATATAGGTATACTATATACGTTGTATGTGCCTCATATTGCTTGTCTTCGATTAATGTTTATACCTATCCATAAACTCCTCAACTATACTATATACAGGCACCTAAACTTAATAATATATGCTTGTACATAATGTACTCATTTAACATACTTTTGATTTTATGCACTTTGAAATTTACTAAAAATCTAATTGAATGTAATTAATGACAATGAATATCATAACTTTAATAATTAAAGAAATACAGTTTAGTGGGCATCTACAATTTGTAATCCCGAAACCATAGAATTACATATTTTTTAAAGTGTGAATAAACCAAAGTGCATATTAATATATGAGCATTTAATACTTATCTATTGATAGAAAAAATTACTAAAATCTGGATTACAAACAATAGTATCTACTTGATGCTGTGCAGTACCCTTATGCGATTTCACGATTTAATATCAATTCATTGCCGTTGATAATAATATTATGTTTAGGTATTCTTTTTGCAGGAGGTAATTTTAATAAAATGCTCAATTTTATTCGTATTCATAATTAAAATATTTATTATATACGTATAAGTGTAATGTATACAATATACATATATTCCAGCCTTCCAGGATTTTTTACATGTTATCGATTCGTGCGTTTATGGATAACATTATATTCATAAAGTATTTTTAACATTTCTATGATATTATATTACCTCGTTCAGCTACTCGTGACATTAAAATATATATTTGTATATACTATATAGTCATATAAACACAATAATGATTATAGGTACACAAGGCCTATTGTGTTTTCTCGCATTTATAGCTATCGAAGGAAATCCTTCGTCGTTTGATTAGGTAGGTATATACGTTCATATATAGAGTGTCTCATCTTTGACATATTATGATTTCGGAAAATTAGAAGTTAAAACTTATATGCATGTACATATAAGAGAGCCGCGATTTTTATAATAATTTCATTATGTAGGTACCTACATCTTAAAACTCAACATAATAAAATCATATTCTAATCTTTGAATCTCATCTTTAAAAAAACATGCTGTACAATGTACATAATCGTCGTTTGTCGTAAAAAATCTCGATTTTATTGGGAGAAGTTTATTCAAAACATTATTACTTATTACTTATTAGTTATTAGTATTCCAAATAACATAAAACATAATATTTTATTATTACCTACGCGATACGCGGTTTCGGTCATTTCGGAAACATTTCCTGGTACAAGCGGAAGTCGTACACCTCTGCCTACCTATATAATACGTATAAGATATAAATGTATAATATGTGTAAGCAACTATATCACGGCAGAAAAACTCTAAGAAAAAAAAAGAAAAATTAGGCACAGCAGCCTTGTCGGTATGACAAATTAAATCGTTTGATTGCGAGTGAAAAGCGACATCGTTCCCGGATACATTAGAGTGGATGGAGTCCGTGAGGTATTGACTATTGACACGCTGATATAATACCTTCTTAGTTATACGTGAACCGCGTTTGATGTGTGGAGACTTTAACGTGCAGCGTAATCCGAGCGCTCACCATTGCGCAACGTGATCATATATTATAATTATATAGTTCCTCGTGTGACTCCTATATGGTTACATAGTATATTGCTATATGCACTTATAATTTATTGTTATTAGCCTAGGTATAATATTATATTGTATAAACAGCATGTCGTTCCACCCGAATCGTAAGCTGCTATATGGCGGTTACCTATATTGTTATACAGGTAGTGAAATTTTATTATACTTACGTTTTGATATTTAGACCAATGCATCATCAACAGCTAATATGTCGAGTTATTAAATTTTATAGGAAATAGGATTTGCGAGCAAAATAACGGCCACAATGTTGTTCACGTATATGGAAATAGCATATTTTTCAATTTATACAGATGATGACATATTGTTATATAATGTTTAATAATTACATTTAATATGTAAATGTACCTTCCAAGTATAAGAAAAAATAAATATTTTCATTTTCATTTTCATTATATTATATGCTATACTATAAAAAAGTACTATATTATATAGGTACTAATGGTAGGTACTATATACTATTATACAGGCTACCGATATAAAATATATAAACTTTATTACTCATTATTACATATTATATTTAACCCTAAATAGCTAACCACGTCGATTTGACGAACATTGATAATTTTATTGCTGCTATTTTTTGGAATTTTATCTAATGTCATTAAACCCCCCTTATATCTCTTATATATTATGTTCTATATCTATACTAATGATACATTTTTTTTTAAATGAGGAAAAATGTTTTTTTTACTGATATTATTTATAATAAAGTTATCCAAAAGTTTAACTATTGTGTTTTATTAAATTATTATTATTTTAATTAATGGTTTATTAAATTTAACCAATTAAGAATCGTTAATTGTTCATAATATTTATAGTCTTCGTCATATTGACGAATGGTTAGAAATAAAGGTGGATAAATAAGGTTAGTAATCTAGGGTTAATTCGAAATAATGATAATATTCTAAATGTATTAGGTTTACGCAGATATTGAAGATATTAGTATTATATTATATTTTGTATCTCCAAAGACTGAGTTGTATAATATATAATATAGTCTGATGGTAAAAATTATAAACATCGAACATGGAATACAAATTTAGAATAGGAAGTAAAATACCCAACTATAAAGCGCCAACCTACAACAAACATTCTTAATTATAATATTTATATAATTAAACTTGTAGTTTAGATTCTAAACTTTAGAAAACACCAACTAGTGGTAGTTCTCGTTTACGAAAACAATACTACAGTACTATGATACGGTCTAAGATAATATTTCATTTTATGTTAAAAATAATATACCTAATAATAATTAAATTGTTTTTTTATTCAAACAGATTGTTTCGAAAGGGTTGCTATTGGAAAACGTTTGAATAGTTCAGATGTGACAAAAACAATATCTACTACAAATATAAAACAATGCAGTAACGAATGCGAACGAATGTTGTGCAACACATACAGTTATGGGTGAGTTTAAAATAATATCGCACCATTAATTTTCGCCTCCTCGTGGTGCACCCAGTGTAACTTTAAAATATGATGTACACGGCCTTAGTAAAAAATATGACTTTTTTTTATGAAACGTAATTGGGAGTCAAAAGGGTCACAATAATCTAATCTGGACAAACCCGGGGAGTTGGGAAACTCCCAAAAAGTTATCTACTTATATGAAATATTATATTTGAGAACAATAAACGTCGCCTAGGTACCTAATGTATTTGTTTTTATCCTCCAGATTAAACGGAAATGGAAATGGTACTTGTTTACTTGGCTTAGATTTACCAAAATCGGGACCTTACGATGATCCGGAGTACGATCTTTTCATGAAAATATTGCAATGTAGAGACAGAACAAGTGAGTAACATAATAGTGTGTATCTAGTATTTACCTACATAAATCGACTTCTTAAAAATAAAATAATTTTTATTGTATAACTTAAATAAAGGAGTACACAACACTAAAAAAAAATTTCTTTTTAAATGTTAAATTATTGTAGCTGTGGCTATATAAAATGATTAGGTGAAAATTCGATGTAAAAAAACTTTAAGAGATATTAAGAAATATAGAATAGCAGCGTGACGTCATTGGGCAGTACTCATGGTAGTTTTTTCAATATTAAAAATCTTAAAAGAGACATTTTTGTTAAACGGCGGGTTGACATCAAGCGTCTTTTTCAATTACTCATAACTTATTGAATAATATGAATAGAAACATACACCTACACCATTATTTTTAGAATTAAACATTCTTTCCAAGTTTCAAACAAAAAAAACTTATTTTTTATGTTGTGTGTTCCTTTAAATAAGTGTTGACACTCTAAAATGACGCGGTAGTTAAATAGTATTATAATAATGTATAAACGATTTTGAATCGAGTGAGTGACCCTAAGATAAATAATATTAAATACTAATAACACTTTTCGTTGATATTTTAAAGTTTAAATAACATAATAATTGTATCATGATGATATATCTGAATATCAAATTAATAGGTGGGAACGAGTTATTATAATCGAATCGCTTTACAAAAGTAGGTGCAGTTGTGCGAATCAAATTCTTATTTATTGTGATTTTAGATTTAAAAATATAAAATAAAATTCGAATATACTTTTATAGTACATACTAAATCCTGTGGTGATAAGTCCATAATGCTTATTATTTTTTTAACCATATTTGGTTTCCACTAATTTAAAAATATTTATGTAACGAACAAATACTAATCAGTACAAATTCTGTTTCTAAAAAATGTTCATAAACAAGTATAAATAACTAAGAACTATCTAGAATTAGTTGTATGAAATATGTTTTTATTGTATTTATATTTTGTGTTAGTATTTAAATAATTATTGGAAAAAATATTCATACCATTATTTAAAAAGTTATTTGAAATAAATTTAAAAATATTCATACCATTATTTAAAAAGTGATTTGAAATAAATTTAAAAATAATTTTTAACAAGTAGGTATGATAACAGCACTTCGCTACTTAGGATGCATGAACAGTAATACAATAGTTTGTAACTAACCTAATCTTTCATCTTTGTCTTATACTCCTGCAAGGGTCGTCGTTTAAATTAAACACAAATTATGATTGATAATTATTCAATTACTCGATATCAGCTCAACACATATCTAGTGGCTAGTATCAAGTATCAAAAATTATATTTTTTTGTATCGATTTTTATTTTTATTAGATCTGTAGACTGTACCTCATCGAATATTATTATGGTAATATGATTACGGTTTTAACATTTCCTCGTGATAAGACTTAGTATATATTTATTTATTTCATAATTTATGGAAGCAGCGTCCAATTTCAACTATAAATGAAGAAATATAACAGTATATGTAGTTAAATATTAATAAGGAAATTATTAATAGTCTATTTAACTTTAACTAGGTAATAAATATTGAAGTATAATGTGCATATTATGTTATAATGCATTTTACTAATTTCATATACCTAATACGTGCTAATAAAATAAATAACCTTTTGACAATTTTAATATTATATGAGATTGTTTAACAAATATATATTTATTAAATTATATTGATTATTGATTTATTAAGTATCAACATCGCCATTTTCAGTATCCTTGTATCAATACATCTCTGGTAAATGGTAATAACAATGTAATATATTATAATATAGTGATTACAGATCACATTGTAGTATTCAATATGTCGAATACGACCATAATTTTTGCTCGCGATATGGAAATGCGAAAATAATATTGTGACACCTATACAGGTACCTTATAAAAACAAGAAGGTATTATTATTTTCACTGACATGCGTATTTACAATTTATTGGCTGTATATTGCAAACCATATTATTGTATGAATATTTTTCGACACTAGAACAATAATATGGTTCTGCTGATTACTGGCTGCTGTAATATGTTGTACATATATAATATATATCTACATATATACTATATGTCTTATGCGAAATACCGAATTTAACGTTTTGCGTAAGCGACAAGCGTGGACGTTTTCTTACCCGCAGCCTGCTGTCATGTATATGAGAAATGTGAGCACAGCTTCATTAGGTGTTCGATACAGCGGGTAGTGGCAATAATTATATAATATATAATATAATTATTAATATTTGTTAGATAGTATCAATACGCGTTCAAAATTATTTTGCCATAAACTTGTTATTATATTTTATAATTTTGTACATAATTTTGTTATTCCATTTAAGTGTTCATGAGTTTTAAGTAATATTGAGCATTATAACACTTAACTGTCAACTGTGTACATAATATTGTAAACATCATAACCTTTTAGGTCCTTAATTAACTTCACTAGAAATTCGATAACATCATCTCGTCTCGACTACATTAGAAATAATAACTCTCCTGCGGTCGCTAATTATTAGTAATTACGTACTTTCATCAACGGCGTTCATTTTTGTTTAGAGATCAAGCTTTAGCTAGTTTTATGGGGATATTTGTTTAATATACCTTCTTATATACTTACTATCATACATTAATGCACTAGGTATTCATTATTTTTCTGTGATCACTATTAACTGCAGAAAGAGTACTCCAACACTTATAATTACGATTATAATTCCTAAGTGCTAATATATTTGAGATTATTATTTATTTCTCTCAATGAGCCTTTATTTATTATAAAAAATTTAAAAACAGCAATACATTTTTGACAAGAAAGAATATATTACAAAAAATAATATTTTAATTATTTAATTAGTTTGTAGAATTCAATATTGATAACTGTTAGTAACTTTAAACACTTGTTAACACGAAATAAACTCTGTTAGCTTTTATTAGTTTAAAATTCTAGACATCACTACTATATTGATGTATTATTTGAACTCCAAGTTACTAGAGAATAGACTGTTTAATTTTTTAGTTATTTTATAAATAGAAATAATCCCGCCCATAACGATAATCATTTAGACTCTAAATAATCAGTAATTAAAATTATTTCATTATACAGTATGAGTTTTTAATTCATATTCTGAGTCAATAATACTTATTTTTCAGAAATTGTCATTTGTTTTTAATTGTTATGGAAACAAACGATTAGTTAAATTAGTTATTTAGGTAACTTCTATTTTATTTATTTATTCATACAAGTCTTTCGATAAAATATTTAACACATTTTTTTGTATCCTTATAGTATCTTTAGAATCATTAAAAAATTAAGGTCATCAAGAAGTAAACCTTACAAATTTACAATATTATTTTAAATTGCTTAACACATTGATAAAATGCAAACAGCAATATCCCTTTAAAAGTGAACTATTCAGCAGCGGAAAGAGTTAGGTATAAAGAAAATATAATAATTTGAAATATTTTTACAATCTTGATTATAATTTTAACTAAAATAAAATAGAAATAGAATATATTATAAGTGTATCAAAATGTAATTTACCAATAAGGTTGAAAAAACAAGTCTGATGAAATAGTATTGATATTTTTTTGATAACAATTGTCAATTAGCGTCTTTCTTTATTTCATAAAAAATATTATAATATTTATAATATTAGTTGTATTAAAGATATTAAAAATATATGAATAATAAGTTATTAGATTAAGATAGTTCCTATAGCAATACTATTTGAGAACCTAATTTAAAAGTCAAGAAATGGTAGATTTTCAAACAATTAGTTTCAGTGTATTTTAGTGATACAAAAATCCCAGGTAGATTGAATTCTGAAAAATAAACAATGAGCTAAAACTGCAGCAAATAAATACGAGTATACAATATACATAGATTAGGTACAACACGCAGCATTGTTAAGTTAGAATTGTCAAGCTCAGTTTGTATTTCATTTAATAAAACAATTGTTAATCATTATATATTTTTAATGATAAGATAATAAAATCTTAAAATCTATAAAAAAAATAAATATAACAATTTTTTGGTAGCATATTAAATATTTTCGGCGTACATTTAAAAATTTTGTTAGCAACAATGTCCGCCTAAATCTTCATTATGTACTTGCATCGACAACATATATTATATTATTTTTGAATAGCGTGTTTCATTAAGCTCGTTGGAGGCCGTCGTCTTACTGATAAATACATTCAAAGAACTCTGCCAGCTGATTCAAAAGGAGATTGTGAACTATATTGTGAATACGAAAAAGAATTTCGTTGTGAAGGATTTAACTTCAGGTTTGTATTATTATTATTTATGTATACTATTTTTTTTAAAGAATACATTGTTTAAACCTGGTTACCATTTTTTAAAAACCATATTAGTTATTTTGAACATGCACAAAAATATTAAATAGAAAAATAAAATCAATAATAAAAAAATGTATAAGTTTTGAATGCAGTTTATATTCAGTCAATTAATTATCTCCATGAAGGCATTTATTATTACCTTTTAGTATTAATAAAAACTAAAAAGTTACACAAACAATAAATCAATGTTTAGTATGTTTAAACGATTTACAGCAGTTAAAAAGTATAGCAATACTTATACATTATAAGATAGTAAGATAGAAAGAAGAAAGAACGCCATAGAAGATAACTGTATTATGTTTAAGAAAGTCATTCAACTTGAATTTTCGAGAAAAAAAATTTATCACAAATTAAATGCGGACATTGCTAAGATAATTAAATAATTATATAATAACATAATATGATATGGTCATTATCTGTATCGTTTTATCTCTTTTTTATTTATTTATTTTTTATGTAGATACGACATGAAGCTGGACTCTTATAGCAGCTGCCAACTATCAACCGTATCTTCTGAAAAGCTAGATCTGTCTTTGGACTTTCAATCAGACTTGGAATACGATTATTTCGAGAAAAATGTAAATGCTTCGCCCAGCTGTCGGTACACAGAGCTGGCCGGGCCGTACGGGCAGAGGCGCAAATGGGGTGGGTCTGGAAACGAACAGGACCTATGGCAAGACCTCAGCCCACAGTGGCAACAGGGCAACGAAGTGGCATATGGTGGTGGTGACAGAGTTTTCTATGACCAGTTGAAACCAGGCGTGCAGGAACTTTTCAGTGGAGGCGCCGGTGGCGGCGGAGCGTCTTTGGTCAGACCGACCGACCTGTATAACAACGACGTCCGGTTCCTGTACAATAACATACAACCGACGTTGACGGCGACGACGGTGAACCGACTTCCGGCATCAATCAATGGTTAGTATGTCATCCAAAAAGTAATATAACACACGCACCCTCTCTCGTAAATAAACCATTTTTACAACGCGGTGTTTTGGATAGGCAATTCGAGTTCACAACACTGATTTGTGCTGTATTCAGCCGATTGACACTACAATTCAGGCTATTTACCTAAAGCGAGAAAATGTAATGTTAGTGATTGGTAGAGGGTGTCAATTATGCATTTCATTGTTTAAGTGGCTCGTTGAAGTATCGCATATTATAATATCTGTGTACAATAGTACGAGTATTTTAATATCGTTATTAGTTGTTCGAGTTTTGGGATAGACTCAAAATAAATTCAGTTTATAGTAAAAGGTGACTTAAAGATTGAAGGATGGCAAGAGTTTTTCCAGTATTGAATATAGGCGGAGTTCACAGATACCGGTACAGCTATACGTGTCAATTAATAAATTATAAGCGAATATGGTAGCAGTTTCTACTGTTAAAATAATTAATTATTAATACAATATGGAATTGTAGAAATAAATATGAAACTACTACAATATGGACGTCCCTAGTATCTGGTGTATATATTTCTGATTCATTGCAGATTTTTAATCATGTAGGATTTATAGAATATTAAGTTACGATTTAGTGGAGTGGAAAGTTGAAGAAAATCGATAATATGATTGAAGATAATAAACATTTATAGTTATGCTTAACATTTGGGTATAATAAAAAATAAATTAAAATACAATAATTTGAGGTAACTATATTGTATCTATTTCCTATGGTCACCCATTTCAAAGAGCAGCCTGTACAGAGAATTTTAAATTGTCGAGGTTTTGAATAATCAGAAGTTACTTAGGATATTTTAGATCCGTTGCTTTTATTGTGTATAGTGAACTGATTGAAAAAATGTAATATTGTTGTCGAGACAATAGGTCCTTCTACTAGAAACCCTTTTCTAGTATCTACTAGTTTATATGGGTAAGAAAGAAGCTCAAATGGCTCCTTACAACGAATGAACGTCAGAAGGTCGAATAAATTTGGTTACATATAATATATAGGTTAAGAATTGAACATACATTTATTCATTTTATATTTAATTTGATATTCTATACTATAATAATTATTATTAATCATATATATTTTATTATTTACAATAATTGTATTATATTTACCTAATAGTTTTGTTTACTTAAAATGTTTTTTTTATTTTTAATGGAAGTTTCAATGTACTTATAACCTACTATCTGTATTTATTTTTGGTACTTACCTACATTAAATATTCTTAAATAAGATAAATCGCTGATCGTTATTTTATTATATTATTATACTATAATATACTATTGTCTATTTTAAATCTTGAACACTTATACATTCTTTTAATAATAATGTTTGAGACTACATTTTGTGACCAAATATATACGACTAATTGACTGTTTACCCCTGTCTTTATACGTATGTGAAAACAATAAAAATTTCTTGTGAAAATTATTTTGTTTTTAGTTAATGTTATTGGCGTTCGTGTGTTATTTTGAATGTTAAAATATTATAATAATATATTGAGGGTTTGTAAATTGTTTTCCGCAGAGTGTTTCATCAAAGCCAGAACGGGGCACCATTTGCAGCAAGCAAACATTATCAAATCAACGAACGCTCCGTCTCTTTACGGCTGTGAGACCATGTGTGCTAATGAACAGACATTCACTTGCAATATATTCAGTTACAGGTGAGGTACAAAACGGATCAACTAATGTGTTTAAACAATAAGGTTGATCGTTTTTTTCCCCAACAGATATAGTTTTACGTCCTCTATGGACAATTGCCATTTGGGTGATAAAATGCTCAGACAGTTGGACATTTTCCAAGATTTAGTCCCGGACAGGGATTGCGACGTATTTGCACGAAACGAACTCAGTCAGCCCGGATGTCAACCTGCAAAAAATTGGGACACCGGTGAGAATAAGTCACAGATTTTCGTTAATGTGTGTGGTTATACCGTGAAAACCATTAAAATATTAAAAGCAATTTCATAATTCTTACATTTTTTGGGTTGAATAAGAAATCTATACAAAGTATACAAATTACATTATTCTATTGGTTAATAAAAAATAATTTGAAAATTTTGTCATTTTAATTCAAGCTATTGTTTTTTCATACTAGAAGACAAGAGTAAAATGTAATGACAAAAACTATACATAATCAAAATACTAAACACAACAATAAACGTGACTACATTTTCAGTTGTGGTCATTAATTCATTTTTAGGGAGTCACTAGAAATGTTTATATTTTTTATTCTAATTTATGATACATTATGAATAAAATATTTTTTGATTGTTGTCGGTTTATTCAGAGCCACATATAAGGGTAAAGAGGATAACATTTTACTAGTGGTATATCTATGGAAAGAGGTCATGAAATAGAGAAAAAAATTGCTTATTAAGTTAGTTATAGGTAGTTTAGAAGACGCTAATTCTTTAATTCACTAAAAGTTAAAATGTAATGTATTTGAAAAACAAAAAAATATTTTAATACAATATATTACATAAATACATGTAATATTATCCAAAAACATAAAAAAAAAATATTCAAAATCATAACTACAATCTTTTTCAGTATCAAGTTTGTAATAATGAAAGAAAATATATTTTGTTCAATAATATTCGGTAAGGATTAAAATATGAACTCAAATAGTATTATATTTTACATTTGCACCGGGCTCAATTAGCTCAATCTTTAAACCCCGTGACTCAATTCACTCTAAAAGGTATTATTGGAAATTAGTATGTAGCCACATGGTATATAAAATTGAAAAATAGAGGGCAGAATTTGTTATTACCAGCTGGTACAATTTTAAATTGTAGAGTGTTGAGTTTAATTATATCTATGATCTTATTCAGTATTTAAAAATGTTATACTTTTTTTTAACCCGTTTAAAATAATGACAGAAATAGGTAATAGTGTTTTAAAATGATTGGTTTCTATTTTAAAAGTATTTTTGACTGAAATAGAGTAAAAAAAGTGGTTCGTAATTTAATTTTGATTAACAAGAATAAATTAAAACTACGTCAATTATACATAAATATGAGTTATTTTTTAATGCTGCAACTGTAAAGTTGTTATGGTGTTTATGCATGAAATTGGTTGATTTGACAGTTATTGAGAAACTTTCTGCACATGATTTGGATCTTGTAACATAGCCGTTGAAGGTGTCATGAACATTGAACATACACATTTACTTATAGGTAATTATAAAATATTTATTATACATTTTACATTTTAGATTGTTTTGAACGAATCCGAAGTGGTTTGACGTTGGAAGTGTCCATTGTGAAATTTTCAGTCCAGACGGAGAATTTGCACGAGTGCGAGCTCATCTGCCTCCACGTAAAACACTTTACTTGTCGGGTATTCAGCTTTCGGTATGTATACACCTTGAAGTGACAACACTATAACAACGCTCTCCGTCTATCATCTACATATTAATATATTCAATATTGTATATTATAACTAAATGATCATGCAAGTATACCAAAAAAAATTGGGAGGAGGTTCATAAAAAAATTCAAATAATTGTATTTTATCTCATAAGTAAATAAATATTGTATACAATTTCCAAGTTTCAAAAAATATTCGAGAGGGAAATTGAACCCCTACACTCCATTGTACACGTGCCTGCATGTGATTAACTTATGTGGTATATTATCTAATCCATGTGTGTCCCACAGCCGTGGGCCACCCGTCATCGGTAAATGGTCAGACAACTGCTATCTGACCGATTATCCGGTACTCGACATGGACCCGGTCAAACACTTCGTTGAAGATTCCGGTTGCGATGTCTACAACCGTGGCAGCTACGGTCGAGGATGTGAACTGGATAAGGTTTTGCCTCAGTCTGGGTGGCCATTGGTTCCGGGACAGGACCTGACGCCCACCGTCCTCACCACTTACCGGCCACAGTACGGCGTGCCCCCTCCACTGACACCATCGTTATATGGACCAAAGTACGGCCCACCATCGTCACCACCACTACAATTCTTCCCCATAGTACCTTCCGAGTCACCATCACCAACACCATCGCCATCACCATCACCACCACTACAGCATTACCCCATCGGCCCACCTTCATCACCATCACCACCACCGCAGTACTATCCCGTTGGTCCACCCCCATCGCCATCACCACCGCCACAGTACTTCCCTCCACCGTCGACTCCACCACCATCGGGATATTACCCCGTCACGCCGACTGTCTTTAACATACCCACTAGACCTACAGGTACTTACGTGCCATCCATGCCTCCAACCACATTCTTCCAGATACCAGGAGAATACACCCCAGTGTCAGTCAGGCCCACGAACAGGTTGCCTGGAGTCCCAGGAGGTGTATACAATGGCTTGTTCAATCCATATGGACAGAACCCCACCCAAGTACCGACAGTCTACGGGATGTCAAAAAAGCGTAAGACAGACGTTTTGTTTAACGAATGAATAATTTATTAAATTAATAGAAATCTAGTCGTCCGAAGTTCACGTTCAAAAAAAAAAAATGTTACACTGATTCTAACTCCCCGAATTCACGGCCATAATATAATTATTATATTTCTTCGTTTTCAGTGTGTTACATGAATTTTGGAGGTACTGCCCGGTTGTTGCCATCAGCCGTAAAAAAGTCTATGACCGTCGAGTCGGAATACCAGTGCAAGATGGAGTGCAATAAGGCCAGGGAAAGCCAATACTTTCGGTGTTCTACACTCAGCTACTTGTAGGTACAGATTTTTTTAGTCTTAACACCATACCGCGCTGGTGATTAGACTATGTTACTAAAATATTATAATGGTGCATGTGTATTTGTCACTTGCCATTTAGTATTTCACGTTATTCCGTTGTTCTCTAGCGGAGGTTATTGCGAGTTGAGTGACATCGAGATGAGAGATTTGAAACCCAACCAACATTTCAGTCTAGACCAACAATTTTTGTTATACACGTGGGATTTTAGCGAAGTCCATTGTTTCAGCTCACCCGTAGCAAAATACTCCCCGACCAATGGCTGTGAGAAACAAACATCCTTTAGTATTTTATAGCTTTTAAATGCATTTCTTTTTAATTCTATAAATAGTTTCGGGTGGACTGGAGTGGACATGGATGAGATTCACTGTTAACGGACAACCATGCAGATCTGGTTCGTATTGTACCGAAAACGTCAACATGGGCATATGGTCTTGCCCAGTCGATCAAGGTGATTGGGATTATTGTTGTCGGCCTGACCATAAATGCGGTTATTCAGAAGGGGTTAGTTATCCATGGTAAGTTATCTGATTGTAGAACATAATATTCAAGAAATATTATAAAAGTAATTACAAAAAGAGTAATATTTAGATTGGTGGTGTGGTGGATTTTAACATACTTTTTCTCTTACTTTTTTTCACATGTAGGTGTCACGTAGGAAAATCCACAGATCAGTGGCGACCGTGCAGTGATAAGTATTTCCCTTCAACGGACGGGCCACCACAAACTTGGCCCATGACCTACATCCATCATACGGGTCCACCCGTTGCCCAAAACCCTTCCAGCCCTTTGCCTCCCCACAGTGACAACAACAGCAGCAACAACTACAACGGAAACAACAATAGCACGCAGACTGAAGTAAAACACGAACAGTCGCTGGTCGATCAATTTCTGTCAATATTTACGTCGTCATCGAAGGACGTCAGCAAGAGTGTGGTCTCGTCACCCGAACCCGTCGCCGAGGCTTCTACCGCCTCATCAAAGACCGCCAAACACGACCTCGACTTGCTGCCAGGTTTCCGAGTGGTAGACGTCACCGACAAGCCCCAGTCGATTAGCAGACTGCACTCGTATCACGGTACCAATTACAACAGCAATCGTCTCCGAAGCAGATTTGCAAGGAAAAGACCAGTCGTCTACATTTAACGCCCTCGTGACGATGGTGGATGTATAGTGACCGCCCGCGGTCACCGAATCACAAAACGGTCATCAAGTCACGTTGAAATGTATATAATTTATATCTAGTATTAAGTATTAACGAATTAAATATAATACTTTCTTAGAAAATGATTAGCCATATGGGTAGCCTCCACAAACAACTGTCCTCCTTCACGATAATAGATGATAGTAATTATAGATCAGTACTATTTAGTTTTTAACATGACGATTTGACGATACGAACCAACCTTTATATAACACCCTTTTAAGATTACACCTCGTATTGGCGATAACATGAATTGGCGCTTAATGAATTCTAGAGCTTAGAACATGAACTATTGATTTTTAAATCTGAGCCTATGCTTTTATATCGTCATCTGAAGAATAGAACTTTAAAAATATATTCTAATAGTAGGTACGTCGTCGTTTGTGATTCCTCCAGTCCTCAAAACTCCATATATATACATATATTTATGTTAAGTTAAAGTATGAAATCCGTTATTTTATAGTTAAACGTACTGCTTTAGTTCCTCTGTACAATCCCATATTTATAATGGTTAAAAAATATTGATTACATTCAGGAATAAATTGTAATTATGTATATTTTAATACTTGAAATATTTTTCGAATACATTTAGCTGTGGAAATCTGGACAAAAAATTTAAAAGAACTCTGCGATTTCAGTAAAAATATTAAATGTATGAAAATATTAACAATAAACAGAAATATATATATAGTAGAAAATTATTTATTATCTACCTACTATATTATAATGTGTGCATTGTACATAAATTGATTTAATCATAATACATTTTATCAATACAAAATCAACACAAACTAATTCATTATTAACAAAAATCTAATTTAATTTTAAAGACTTTAAATGTACATAACATAATTGAACTATCACTTAAAGTGTATAAAATATCTAATTAAATTATAAATCATGGTTTATTGCTTAAATTATTTAGGGTTTAAAGTACTTAAATATAAATAGCACAATTTCATACTTTAACTGTAATATAAAAATCTGTGTCCAAACTGTAATTGTATTAGCCACTAATTTTTATTTTTATTTATAAATACTAAGAACGAAGATATTCAAACATTTTTTCTTAGCATCGATTTTTTTAAGGTAAAAATGAGGAATTATTTTTTAAAATATTTAAATGATTCAGTCATGACTCATGTGAATCGAACAGCAAGTATACTTGCTAACAGTTTAATCTGACCAAAGTACAACTTATACGAGTATAAAAAATCAAAATACTTTAGTTGAGCAAAAACTCTGATCATTACAACAATA
>PVMI01058285.1:0-11259 GCA_008528875.1 Aulacorthum solani | reverse complement strand
TATTTTGGCATATTGTCTTAAATCATATTATATTAATATGTGTTCTTAATTCTAATGTTCTAAGCATAATATGGTATATTTAATATCATAATATGTTTGATTTTGTGATATCAACTTATGAAACCAAAATAAAAACTTCCATCATATAAAAGACTGTGCCTATTTTCCGCTACTTTTTAAAATTTTAAAAAAATTATATGAAAATCCTGTATTACATTTTTAAGCATTTTGGCTGAAAAACTATGTTTACCAACATATTATGTATAAAAAAAACTTAAAAATTCAAAAATATTATTTTGTATAGAATTTATTAATACTTAAATAACAGTGAAATGTTGAAGTTATTTTTACTTACATGATAATAATAGAATTCCATTGAGGAAAAATTAGTGTCATCTGTTTTACTTATGCCGCAATTTTGTCAAGTAAAATAAATGCTTTAAGTTTTTTAGCTAAAATGTTAAATAAATATTCAACTTCTTTACTGATGGTTAAATGTAGTTAATAATGACTAGTAAAGTAGTTTTATACTCACAATATTGTTTTACATGATAAATAACAAGGAAATTCTGAACATGGACGCACAAAATATTTTGACGGTTTATTAGTACTGAATATACTTTACAATGATTATGATTTATCATGATATAATATATTAAATATTTTATGGCAAATGGCAGTTGGTAAAAATTGTTTTTCTTTGCCAAAAAATCTTAAAAATTTAATGCAAGAGCTTCCAATGTATAAATAGTTATTTTTAAGAAATGTTTCATTAATAATCATTAAGTTACAAATTAATATAACATAATCAATCACATCTTATGCCAAAATAATATATAATAATTGTGTTCTACTTATTCTTGCCTATGTAAGTTGTTGACACTGGTCAGCGTGTTATATTTTAAGGTTTTTATGGTTGGTCATTTAAATAATTATTAGTAAGTTACACAGTAATTAATAGTTTATTATCAAACATTTTTGTAATAGTAGAAAATCCACTTTTCGTTACCTCAATAAGTTAAACAAATACATGGATGATGAAAAAAAAAACATTTAAAAACTGTTTATAAATTAGCATTTAAAATGTTTGTTTATAACATGTATAAAATTAATAGTTACTTGGTCTGCTATAAAGCAAGCGTATAAAAAAAATTTACAACTTCCAAAAACAAAAGTTGTACCAAATTCAAATGCATATATTTTCTTTGTGAATTTAACTAGCTTAATAAGTTACTTTTAGTGATACGGTGAGTTCATTTCATCGAGAACCAAATTAGTATCAAATTTTATATTTAGTCATTAAATTAAATGCATTCTCCATTTATGTAAACCAAAAATTAAAAAAGTTTATGCACATCTGAATGATTGATTTACAATAATACTACTAGAAATAGACATTTGTTCAAATTATTGAACAAAAATTTAAATTAGTATTATTATTAAATAGTTAAAAATTAAGTATAAATATTATTTTAAAGAACTAAAAAATGTAATGAGTATTGAAATAAAAGAAGAATCAAAATTAACATTTTTTGATATCGCCCACATTTAGTTCCTTTGCGCTATAATACTAAAAAAAATTTGAGATGTATGAGAAAAATATTGTTAATCAACATTTATAGTGCTAAACAAACATTATCATGTGCAATTTATTTATTAAGATTTAAGAGCTTATATAATTATTCGGCCTAAATTTAAAAAGTATTACAATTGTTATTATTTTTTTTTTTTTAATGTATTATTGTAATCATTAGATTACTTTACAAGACTAATTATTTCCTTTTCACATTACAAAGGTACTTTTGGTATTTTTGACTATTTTTTTGTTTTGATAATAAAATTTTTTATTTAGAATGATCAAAATATTTATTAAAGAAATATGTTGATGGCTTACCGTAATATAATAAATGTGCAATGTATTATGCTATTGTTTTTAACTTCTTATAGTATCTTGAGTTTATTTAATTTACAAACATACAATAATCAAAGCCATTTGTATGTTTATAGATAAATATTAAATTTGATTTTCTTTAACAAAGAAAAAATTTACTTACCTAATTAACAACATTTTTAAGTATGTAATTTAATTTTTTAATAATTTAAGTGTTGTTCACTTCATTAATTATAGGTTTTAATTCATATTATTGTATTAAAACTTTTAGTTATTATAAAATTATTTTGTACACTACTTCATATTTTTAGTTTTTTTGACTGAATTTATTTATTTTTTCATTTTATTGTAAACATATAATGCGATAACATAAATACCTAAATAATTAATTATAAACATTTGGCTTCCTTGTGGTTCAAAATATTTTAGCAATATTATATTAAATAGTTTCAATCGTTTTTATTGTAGAATACTACTCAACTTAATGATAATACATTTATATTTAATTTAATGTGATAAATTATAATATTGTGTTTACAATTTATTATAAATGTATGTAGTTAGTCAAAAATGATATGAATCATAAAATGTAACAATAAGCGTTTAGAAAATTGTAATACTCATAGACAAATGTATTATTTGTATATTTAAATTTTTAATGGTATTGCATTGATTATTTATTGTGTATACTTTGATTATAGTGTTCATACATAAAAAATGATCAAAATATATTCGAAAAAATATTTATTTTTAATTACAACCCATAAAAGGCTGACAAGTTTGATCTGACATGTGAATTTATAAAAATAAAAATTCAACTAGTGATAATGGTGTTGTAGAGTTGTATGAAGCCATAAATTATAAATAATTAGAAAAACATTTTTTTGTCAATCTAAGAATTCTTTTTATTTTACACATTTTATTTTAATTTTTATCTATCACATTCAACTTTCCTAAATTTTTTGAAGCTATTATTTTAGATAATATTACATAACATTCGATAAGTCATTATGTCATCAAGCTTTTTGTTAATATTTTAATTTAAGATTTATACAAATATTAATTGCATGTATTTGTGCCAATTACACCTGTTATTTTAATATATACATTTAATGTTTATTATATTCCTACTTAATTGTGTATTCATTACTGGATAATTCTATTTAATTTTAAGTTAAATTATATTGTGCATTTTTACCACAGATCATAACATTTTAGTAACATGATTTGAAATTTTATTTTATCTTATATTTATTTAAATTTGTATTTTATCTAATATCATTGAGTAAATATTGTATGTATAATATATATTCAATAATAATATGTATATTGCATAATTATGTCAATGAGTCAAATAAATATAATTAAGGCTATTTAAAAAATGTATGTAATATATTACATTATTTTTTCATTATAATATTGAAATTAAGTAGCTAAAACATAATTTTTAATTATTGATAATAAAAATATATTAAAAACATTTTGGCTTTTGTGAACACAAAATATATTATTTCACTATTGTGTATATAATATATTTAAGGATTAGGGGTATTATACTGTTGTAAAATTCCAGTGGCTTTTCTATAAATAGTTATATGATCTAAGTACTGTTGAATGGTGTCCAGTGGTTGAAAAATATCATTCATCCGATTCTGAAAAATATACAATACAAATACACCACTATAATTCAAATGTCAAATGATATTAATAATATTGAAAGAATTATGGGTTATATAAATTGGTAGTTCAGTAAAAATCATCAAAATCAAATAAGTCCCGTTTTTATTATATTTATATAATTATAATAAAATAATGTCTAACGTCCAGCATTTTTTACTGATATAAACTGTACAGTATACAAAATGTGTGACTCATATTTCTAAACCGGAAAGTAATGTTTAATTTTAAATCCCCATTCCAATTTCGATAGTATATCCAACATTTTTAATTAGATAGTGTTGTGCAGTTGCTGATGGTAAATAAGTTATTTGATTTAATTTATTTGATAACTAATAGAAAAAGCAAAATAATAGTCACCATATTTATTCGGAACCTAAGAAGCATACATCAAATGTTTTTCATTGCTCGTTAATGAGGTATGACTTATAAATTATGTTTTATTAATTATTATGCTACATATCTTAAATTGAGATCTTGCTAAATTAACCTAAAAATAAATTTAATGTATGAAAATTATTTTAGTAAGGTAGATCATTTTTCAAAAATAGTTTTGTTTATAATAAAGATTAACTGTATTTTGTTTCCAACAAATGTATAGAACTTTGTACCCTAAGTTGGTATATTACTTACTTGAAAATAATGTGGCGGGATATTTGATACACATGATCCTAAAAATCCTTGAAGAAATTCTCGTAACAAATCCCAACACAAGCCAAATACAACACATGGCCTATATTCTGCCTGAAATAAAAATTAAACAGCATTAAAACCCATGACAAATTGACGAATATCAATAACACATTAATGCATCTAAGAATTCATTTCAAGTTATATTTTATTATAATTATTTGAGAATAATTAATTAATTAATTAAACAAAGAAAACAATTAATTAATTCATGCAAATGTATTAAATATTTGATGAAGTTTTGAGCATTTTTTAATATTATTATTATTATGAAAACACATTACATTATTTATTACCTCTACAATAATGCCTTTAACATTGTGATTAATATTTATAGCACCAATTTTAATAACAAAATCGTTTAGCTCAAATCTTGGACCTCTAATCTCCACTTTGGATTTTTTAGATGTGTACACAGATGACATTTTCAACAAAAGCAAATCAAATAATGCATCTGCTACAACAGGCACAGTTTTTCCAGTACCATTATCAAGGATTGCAAACACTGATGCTGGCTGTTCCGAATTATGAAATACATGTAATGTTCGTTGAACACCTAGACATGAATTTTGTTTTAGTTAATTCTTACCAAATTTGATATTACTTTGTTATATCTCACCTAATTGAGGTATAGATGCGTATGTCTCACAGTCCACAAGAAATGTACCACATTGCTTGGCACCAAGTGCATTCACTCTTTTTGTGAGAAATTCAATTATCTGAGCACCTGTACGATTTTCTTTCATTGGAAACTGTTGTATACTACAAACATTCAAAATAAATAGATACAAACACATACAAATAGTTCCTCTTAATTTCAAAATAAAAAATAAAACATCTGAGATACTAACATTGTAACGCCCATGTTAAGATTTGAAAAATATAAACCTCGACTATTACAAAAATGTATATTACATGTTACAATAATAACATAAGAACACACATTTAAAATGCTGATATTTGATGTAACCAGACTGTACTCAATATTATGTAGGTAAATCAAAATTTCTAATTTGGTAGTTTTTGGCACTAATTATTTCTAATTAAGTACAACTTGGAAGTTATTCAGAATTAATTTGCAATACAATGCTATTACTTATCCCTGTGGTCGTTTTCCAGTGAACACCAAACAATTTCAAATTTTAATGACTACTCACAGAAGTTCAGAACACAATATTCTACTGTTTTCGGTTTGTTTGTTTGGAGCATACGGAACAGATGATAAGAAATTTAAATGTTTTCCAAGGATTCTTATCAATTTATAATAAATATACAGTACAGCCACGTACAGCGTCATCTAGGTCTGTGGCTATTGGTGATCGGTTATCAGAGCAATGATCTAGAATATGGCTTACCATTTATTACGTAGACTTAGGTATAATATATATATTATAAGTCTATGATTTATTATTATCCAAACATTTTAAACTTTACTAAACAGTCTACCTAGAATATTACCACAGAATAAATGAAATGAAATGAAAATAAATTTAATTTATTCTGTGATATTACCTATATACCTACCTAATAATTATAATATTTTTCCAATATACTTCAATCCTATGACTACAATCACATGGTGTTGTGTCTTGTACGAGCTATATATATTTATGTTTCGTATATAAGCTAATAAGCTATTGTAGGAATATGACAACAGACGGTGCATTTGTTCGGTTATAAACCTGATGCACGGTATTGGTATTGGTATAATACCTACGAAAAACGGTAGACTGTAGACACCCAGAATTGTATAGTACAATAAATTTCAAATTTACATTAAATTGTCAAGCTTTTTTACTTAAAAACACAGATTGTATCATACAATAGAATAAAAGTTTAAAAGTTTACAATTTAAAATGTCTGTAATTAGCACAAAAATACCGAAGACAAAGATGAGCTACACTACAACAACTGAAAATTATGTTCTTCGAAAAGCCATAACAGCATAAGTAATACATAGATCCAGAGTCAAGTGTTTGGACAGTTAAGATCAAAAACAGCAATCGATTTTTATGCAAAACCACCTTGGGTAGGTTTTGAGCGTCGAGCCCTCGAGGTAACGACAAACTTCAGAACATGTCTTCTTTACTTGACCTCCCGAGAGTAGAAATAGTCAACAGTTAACCTGACTTGAGCGGTAATAAGCACTGTAATATCGACAACATTGATTCATCATAACTTTTGAACACTTCCTAAATTTCCCCAATTTTTTTCAAACACTTGAATTCAATAGGTATACTAGCTAATAGGGATAAGTACAGTAGGTAGTACACGTATATTTGAGGGGGGGGGGTAAAAAATGTTGGTTATATGTTCATTCTGTAACCAATAAATCTAAAATATATATATACAGTTATTTTTTACAGATATTTGAAGTCCAAATTAGTAAAACCAAGAATAACAATTTTAGCTATTTTTTTGTAATTCAAAAATATTATTCGGTACTTAAAACTTTTAGAGTACATTATTATATTGTATCTATACAGTATACAGTATTCACACGATGACATTTTAAAATTCAAATTTTTAGTGAAACTTGATTTAACCTTTTGTAGTATAGGTGTACTATCAGTGTCGTATTTTCAACTTTTTTTCTGCGAGGATCGGGTCCAACAATTTTATAGGTATTAAACTCTTCCGGTTTTTAAAACTAGTAAACTCTCCCGGGTTTCTTTGTACCTGAAGGAAATGTGTAAACTCTCCCGAGTCAATATTATGTCCACCTAAAAGAAATGTTTAAACTCTCCCAAGTTGTTTTAAATGTTATTGCTACACTATGAATTGGCATAAATATCTGCAAAATAATACACTATACGAACAAAGAAATAGATAGGTACCTACCTTAAGTTTTTTTTGAAATCAGTGTGTTCTTATCATCATAAAAAGTAGTATTTTGACTATAATATTAAGTGAAATAATAAGTGTTGTGTGATATAAGAATCACCCTGTATAATACAATATTATTCAGTAGTATTATTTTACATTGTATGTTTTCTTAAAAAGCATTGTATTTTATTTAATTATAATTACTCGTTATAACTTATTATTAGTTATTACAATTATATATTTATATTATATGTTTTGTCCTAATATGGATTATGTTACATGGATTTTCTAAAGATTTTTTGATGCAATGAAGGTCTCCGGAAAACATTCAGTTGCTAAGTGGTTTAGCTATAATCTTGATGACAATTTAAACATGGTTTTCTTCAGCCTCATATTGCGTACTTGCCACTACATTATGCGAAGAAATTGTAATTATCAATGTGGAAGACGTTATTAGTTATACCGATGCAACTGTGCAAGCAAAAATTAGAATAAAGAATACATAAGAGTACATGTTTAACCGGGAGAGTTTACATGTCCCCGTCAGGTAGTACTGGAGTAGACTCGGGAGAGTTTACAATCGCCCAAATAAATTATTTTAATCACAATAATATCATACAATTTACTTTGTACCTAATATTATAGACTGACAGACGGCCTTCGCCCAGAATCATTTTACGTAGGTATACTACATGATTATTGAATTCAAAATTAATACATCCATATGATTATGGATTATGGATCCACTATACCTACAGTAACTCTCTAGGCACTTCATTTACAGCAGAGTATTGCCCACTTACCCGCTTTTAGTTTAGTTAAGTTGTTTGTAACACTTATGAATTATGATCAATAACCAATCACTATTCAACTATATGTCACTATATAGTCACTATCAATATACAGATTCTTGATGCATAGAGTTTTTCAATGCCTGCCTACTTATAAACTATAATATAACAACATTTGTTAATTGATCAATGAGAAGTTGTGTTTTACTATTGTCTATAACGTATATTATAATTATATTATTAACAAGCTTAAACTTTTAGATGATACTTTTTTCTGGAATATTGAATAGTCATAAATAATAATTAAAACAATTGTATAAATATCGGAAGAAAACATTGAAAATCTATAGATCATTGATTAATTCACTAAATTTAGATTAGTAATTTGTTTATAAGATGATATAATTATAAATTAGCATTTAAATAAATTTGTATAAGGGAATTGTCACTCGTTGACCATTGTGGAGTTGCGGTGTCTTCTGGATAATGTTAAATGCTTTTTTAAAACAAAAAGCATGTCGATCCATGTTACAGATCAACGAAAAAACGGTATACCTACCGCGGTACTCCTGGCGTCTCCTGCAGTAGGTATAGTTATTAGTAGAGCAAGGACTTTCATACATTTGCATATTTTTTCTGGTAAACTTTGATATTTTCAATAGCACTGAGGAAAACATCGAAATTTTTGAATTAGGAGATTTGAGTGCAAGTGAAATGGTTTACTTCAAATATGCACCAATCACGTCAGTGGATGTCGAACGAAGTTTTTCGCAATATAAGAACCCGCTGACAGATAAAAGAAGTTCTTTGCTATTTGAAAGTATCAAAGGAATGTTAATAATTCAGTGCAATTCTAATTTAGGTAAGGTAAATATTTGAGAATAATTCAATAATTGTTTTAAAATACTTTTTTTGTTTTATTAGGTGCAGAATAATAATTAAGAAGAATGGGATCCAACATTCAAAAAGATTCCAAATCAATTTAATAAAATAAATCTAGTTAAAACTTATATAGAATAATAATAAAATTAATTTTTTTAAGGGCATATTTAACTGCATATTTTAAATTTTTTGATGCATAAGTGCATATTTTTAAATGCATATTTGATGATTTTTTAGTGCATGAAAGTCCTTGCTCTAGTTATTAGTTATAACATATAATTTTTGTGTACCCATACCTACCCACATTTGACCTCACTACATTTTATCAATAGTTGCGCACTGTACTTCAAATGTGAACGATTTGAAACTTTCAACTTCTATTTCAATTATTAATTAATTACTTTCAACCATGTATTATATTAATAATTGTACCTATATTTGAATGTCATACCATCACAAAGTTACATACAATCTATACATCTTAATTAATAATAATAATAATAATAATACGGTTCGTTGTTCAGGAGAATATTTATAAAAAAATCAAAACAACAGATGTCTCAAACTAATTTATTAACTACATGTCTTACATATAATATCATGTCATCATTGAAAATTAAAATTCTATGTTACAATTAACTCATGAATAAAATGTACTTTTTAGATTTTTTAAATTATGGCAAAAATATTAATATTATATTAATTTAAAAATTATAATTTATAAAATAGATTTTTACTTTTCTTATAAAAAAAAAAAAACTTAACTGATAAACTATGATAAAAAAAGTAAACTCTAGAAAACAACTAATAAATACACGTGTGCGTATTAATAAATAAAATGACTCTAAATACAATAGGTATTGAATAAATTATAACAGAAAACTATAGGACAGAAGTGGGAAGTAAACGTGCTCACTCAATATTGTAATATAAATTATTAAAATAAATATGCTTATCATAATACAAAATATCTCAATGCCATATTTGTGCCATCATATTGCCACATGGACAGTGAATGTATTTAAGAAAATTTAAATTCTTTGGCAAATAAATGTTACATTTTGAAACGTTATCAAGTTATCTATAATCGTCAAATGATGAGTGCTAGAATTCTCATCACTATCATACATATCAGTCATTTTCTTAATAGGTAGGTAACTATTAAACCTAATTTCTACTGACTATATTTATAATATAATAGTAATTTGTATTTTAAGAAAACATTAATGAAAGTTTTATATCGTCCCGAAACTCAAAGAAGTCGGTAGTGGGATTTTTATTTTTCTTCTTCAAAATCAAAACAAGTAAATCCTAAGTTCAATGAGTTTTACCGAAAATTATACAAAGTATTTTGTGATGAGAATACTAGAATACGTTATTCGTTTAAATTGTATATTTTATGGACAAACAAAATAATAAATATCATAGTTTTTAGAGTTATTCGTGAACTCTCAATATTATTATACAAAATGTCATTAATTGCAAATATACTCTTCCTTTTTATACCTACAAATTTCGCAAGCAACATTACAACACCAAATGAATTTACATTTACACTTCTCCTCTACGTCCCTTAATCTAATTTGAAATCCTCTGTGACAACATAGATGTCTGCAGCCATCTAATCCTTGACATACACGATCATAGGTACCCATTATGCTCAGTCTGTATTAACAAAATGTTTAGTTAATAAACCTGTATAGGATACTGATGTTGCTATACATTTAAAATAAAAACTACTCACGATTCATTACGTTCACAATAGTCCGGTGATGAATCTAAGTACACAAGTTCCGTTTTATTGGGTGTTTTTCTGTCCATTCTGATTGGTCGTAGTTTTTTAATTTTCTTTCTTTTCTTTTCACCAAGTCGTACATGTGAAGCGCCTTCATATCTTACCATTAATGAATCTCCAATATCCCGAAACGATGAAAGTTTCATCCAACAAATGCGTACACTACATGAACCTGACATACCATGACATTTGCATACTTTTTGCATACTAGAGCGAATAATCTAAAAAATTAAATACATTTTTAATAGTTGATTATTAAAATATATAAAAATCGCAAGGCAATTTAACTATGTTTTAATAAAATAATAATAATGCAGTTTCATTTTTTTCGTTTATGTTAGAGTTTATAACGTATTTAAATATAAAACAAATTAGATGCCTACCTACTCTTAAGGGGATTGGTGGCGATCAGTTATTTTAGCCAATAAACATACCAGTCTTTTGTCCAAGATACTAATGAACCTAATAATGCTATAATACTTTTGAAAACTAATTTGGATTTCTGATTAGGTATACTTTAGTTCGGTTAGTCTACTTTTCCCAATTTTTTTTACCCCCCAACTCCTATAAATTTGGTTTGAATATATTAAAATTTAGGAATTTTCAAACGTTAATTATTCGGAATTTAAATAATAAAACTTAAAATGTACACTGATCGATCTCAAGTAGACATAATAACGAATTCAGATTAGTTTTCTGAAATATTA
>PVMI01058261.1:0-11125 GCA_008528875.1 Aulacorthum solani | reverse complement strand
AGGTATCAATAAAATCTTATGAGTTGCCCATAAATTTGAGTATAGTATCTAGAATATAGATCGCAAATCGGTATAAAATGTATCGAATATTTAACACTTATCTTAAAATGTGTACCTATATATATATATGCTTTCGAAAGAAAAATCGTGTAAGTCGGCAGGTATATAAATGCTCATGATAATAATGCTATACTGTCCAACTTAGCACAATTTTTCTCTCAATTTAAATCTAAAATTGAAAGAACCTATGTTAAATAAGTATCATACATTTTCTATCGAGTTGAGATTCCTTTACTAACTGTACACAATAATATATTGTTAAGTACCTATAACTATTATTATTATTGCAGTGTATATTATAATATCTACCTAAATTACGTCGTAGGTAGTGATGAAGTGATTAATGTTTACATACAATATATTATGTATTATAATGATAATATGAACAGTGAGCATACTGCCGGTCGATAAAATACTGTTTTAATTATTCATTTCGTGTACGACATTGCATTGATGTATAGTAATAATATTATTCTGATTGTAAGACGTTGAGCTGTCACCGGCGCGGCGAAGGGTGAAAATCCATGAACTCTCCCTCACTCTGGCCGTCTCTCATCTCCGCCGCCACCGCCGCTAACAATGGGCGGAGACTGAACCGTTAGTGACATTTTGCTATTGGTCCGTTAGGTCGGGACGGACGCGCGCGCCCCTCAGAAACTCGTTGCTGCTGCCGTCACCTCGTCCGCGCGCGTTCAAACGGTCCCGCGTCGTCGTGCCGTCAGCTTCTGCGAGAGCACGCTTGATTTTTTTATTGGTAATTTTTTTATTTCCACGCCACAGTACACGATCATTGCACGTACACTCCTCATTTTATTTCTGTGCCCCCCCGAGACGATACTGTTGCCGGTGTGAGTTGTTTTTTTTGACGCAACTGACCGCTGCCGCAGCCGTACAATCTTAGGGCCGTTATATAAGTACCTACTTGCAATAGGTGATAAACGTAAACAATTAAAAGTCGAAAAGTCAATCTATATACAACGGAATCATGTTGATGATGAACGATCTGGGGTCGATGGCCGCCGGCATGATGCCGTTTGACCCGATGTGCGGTAGCCTCTACGAGCAGCAGCCACCCAAGCCTCGGTTCATATTCAAAATGCCGAGGGTCGTGCCCGACCAGAAGAACAAATTCGAAACCGATGAACTCTTCAGGCGTTTGAGTCGCGAGAGTGACGTGAGTAACTTATTTTAACTCGACTTATATAATAGGTACCTACCTAATTTAACATCGATTCACATAAACCAATTATCTATTAATAGATAACAGTCAATAGTCAAATTTGGTGGTCGTACTTAGTTTTAAAGTTTTAGTTATTTTAATTTATCGCATTTTCATATACGCCAAGCGCGATCACTTGCTAGCTACCCCTTATTGTGGGCCTCGGACTTCAAATAGCTATAACTTCAAAACTAAATCCGACTGCCAAATTCTGACTTCATCATTATTTTCATCATGCTTAACTATAAGAGTTATAAGTTTATAACAAAAGGAATTGCAAAAGAAGGTGTCCCCTACCCATATCTAATATATTATACACAGTTCCATACGTAGGGTAACTTAATTATAGTTTTTTTTTGTATTGTAGTAATATATAACTTAAAAGTTTAATAATTTAAGATGCAATGCAATCCATAAATTGTTTTACCGATAAGACATACCCACTAAAATACGTCGTATATTTGGATATTTACATATTATATTAGTATTTACCTTGTAGGTACCTATGATTTTACTGTTTAGTAGGCACAACTTATACATTTATATTTACCTACCACATCAGGTACCTCGATAGGTATATCCAGAAGAATAGCACTGAAACAGCTTACGAGGTGTTAACTGTTAATAAATATTGGTAGTTGGTACCTATACTATAAGTTATATACCTATGTATAATATGTATATAATTAACTATACAAAAAAATATGAGACTTACATTAATTATTTTTACATCGATTAGGAGTGAGAACGTTAATACGTACGTTAATCTTCTAGTAGGCTCTAATTTTAAACATTTATTTTTTAATCACTTTTATTTATTAATCAATATTTAGTCTGAATAATTAAAGCATTTTTAAATTTATTTACTGATAAATGCTAATATTTTAATAGGTGCATACTAATATACTAAACATAGTGAATAAATACGTACTTACTTAGTACTACTTACAAGTTACATTAATATATATTTGGTTTCATTTAGTGTTGACCTGAAGGCTAAATATATATTTTTAGTTCCCTTTAATTAATATTACTACATATAATATACTTACAATAAATTTTAAATATGAAGTACGAAAATAAATGTTATCGATTTCAGGATTTGAGAAGCGTGTTTATAGATTGTTGTTTTATCAACCGCAAATAACACAATTTTATGTCTGCATTGCTCAATACACATAATATCTTACAGTGGTATTATCGAAATACCACATTTTTGTTATGAACGCTTTATTAATATTTCCAATTCATTATTTAAAAATGATCTCCTACAATACACAATGTAATGAATAATAAATAATAATATTATACGTATAAAATTATAGTATATTGTGTAAACATTTAATGAAATTAAAGTAAAAGTTATAAGTAAGTGAATTACTTATGGCCTAGGTATAATATTATGTTGCTTGCGTTTATAGAAAATATACATTTCATTTAGTTTAATTGTTAGCGTATTTTTTTTTTTTTTTATTGATATAGGTTACTTGTTTTTCTGTAGATGGCTACACAAGAAGGAAGTTTTTAACAAAACATTATTATTGACAAATATTCATTTCATTTAATCATTAGTTATTAGTTATTACTAATAAGTACTTTTATAGGAATATTTATTTAAAAAACTAATTAACATCTATTTATTATTATATTATTTTTATATTATTTTATAAAGTATAACCATTTTCTAAATTCTTTATTTTTTTTTTTAAATAAAGGGATATTTACAATCTGTAGACATATTTATTTGTTCAATAAGTTAAACAATAACATAGATTATATGAGGAGAAGGCCCACCAGTGTGAGAACCCCTCTGCATTGCACAATCTTTATATTCTTTAATATCACGTTTAACAAATTGTACTTTAAGAAGAATCTATTTTACACTATGATTTTTTTATATTAGTTGCTTAATCAAATTTAAAGGTATGAATATTATCTAGGGTCCGATGTACCCATATTATTTGGACTCATTACGCATCGTAAAAAATTAAACACACAAATTAATGCATAATATGATAAAATTCTAATTAATTTAGGTCTTAGTAAACAATGCACATTGTTGCAGAAATAATGTCTTTTATAAGTCTCACACCTATAATAGGATAGTAAAACTGTGAAATTTGGTTCTATTGATAGTTAAATGTGTGATATATGTACGTAGTTTAATGCAACTGGTAGGTATATATGTGTTTAAAACGATTTTCGAGTATATCGAATCAGCCCCCCGCTGATTTAGGTTGGTGGGTGTAAAGACTGTTATTTATCACGTCATGGTTATGAATAGCATTTTGAGTATTGGATTTTCAAATGAGAAAAAGTCGTTTGGCATATAAATGACCCAAGTCGTCGGGTATTGTGTCACTGGAATTCGGTAACATAGTATTTTTTTTTTTATTAATATAAGTAGGGTTATATTACGATTATTATTATTACAGGGTTGTAATAAATACATTAAACTTAACACAGATATAGTATGATATGGACTGAATATATTATATGGCTGTAGGAACAAAAATACCTACATATTAATTTAACGTCGTGAGACTTGAATGTATCTATAATTATTATGAAATTTTCTGCATAGAAAATTAAATTATGGGTTTATATATTTATTGTTTATTAATAATATATCAATAATATTATTATCATGTCTATGATTAAAATTAACAGTATCATTAATGAGGTAGCCAATTTTTGTTTGGCCTAATTTTTTTGACATACTTCATAATTATTAATTCCTGAAGAATATTGACATACTTAATCATCATTCATCTACAATTTACAAAGAAGATTGACTTCGTTTTTCTTCCAATAAACTTTTCAGTGAAGTTTACTTTATATTTTATAATTTATATGGACTATATTTTGATTATGTGAAAATAGGATTCAACAATTTATATTATTTTTATAAGGTACTTTATTTTAGTCGATGCCTTGATGGATTTTATCGTTATTATATCAATAATTATAAACAAATATTTAGATAATTTATATCTTTATTAGATTATTTAATCCATAAACTCTCTATAATTATCTGTTTACCTTGATTTGTATGTAAAAATTAGCTGTTATATTTAATTTTTTAATTTTTTTTTGTATTTCACTGTTTTATAAATACCATGGCAAGCAATGAATAAATAAATAATAGTTTAAAAAAAGCAGACAGTCACGAGCATTGAATTTAACCATGAATTTAATGCAATAGAAACTATAAAAATATGAAATTAGGCAAAGTAAGCGAATGAAACCAACTAATTAAAATAAAAAGATAAATTCACAATTATTTGTATGTCACAAAAGGTTTTGTACTAATAAATAATACTTTTAAGATATTAAAACCTTACCTATTAAACGATTCCATAGAAGAGGCCGAGGCTAGTTGGCTCACTTTTTATACTAATTATATATTTAATTCGTCGAATTTTGTGACTTAAAAGTTTAAAGCTCTAACTACACAGCACAGATCAGCTCACTAAAATGTAAGCTACGTTATAAGTTTAAACTATATTAATTACCATCATTGTTATAAAAACATGTAATTGGCTTTACAAACAAAGCCAAAAAACAAATAATCGAACTGACATATCAAGTCGATGGGGCAATAGAACAATTAAATAAAATTTTTTTTTATTATTAATAAATAAATTTTAACTATTATATTATAATAGTTAAAATTTCAAAAAATATATATGTAGGCATAGTAGCCAATAGGAACGTGATTTCGTGTTGAGTGTTTTATTATAATCAATAATAGCTGACTCTGGAAGCATATTATGTATCCCGTCGTTAATTTTGTTACAAATAGGAACTCGTATCATAAAAAAACTCTGTTGGAACCTTATAAATACAATGTATCCATAGTGGATATTCTATACAAGTAGGTACAGAGTGTTACAAATGCTTAGCTGACAGACCTTATTAACTAGAGATGCATTAATTTGAGTTCTTATCAATATTACATTTTTTTAAACTATATAATTTACAATAGTATTATTGTATATTATCTAATTTAAAAAAATATGTACAAGTATGAAAATTACTAAATCGTTTGTCAATTAGGTACATATTTGTAGTCAATTATACTCAGTACTTTTTTGTTACACACTGTTTAGTACCATTATTTTAGAAGTTTGAAGTTCTTATAATATTCGTTTGTACCTATACTACCAGCAATACCTTTATAGTATAATACAATTTCGGAATTTAAGATACAACATAATATATAAGTATCCTTAGCTCTTATATTTTGTCAAATATATGCAATGAAAATATAAATAACGTGTTTTATGTAATGATTTTAGGTTCGATACACCGGTTACAGAGACAGACCGCACGAAGAACGCCAAAGTCGGTTTCAAATCGGATGCCGTGAAGGTCATGTAGACATTGTAAGTTCTTTTTAATTCTAACACATTAATGACTAAAATTATAAACTCGTATTTACACACTTTTTTGGTTGTACACAATAACTACATTAACTACCGTAGGCAATAAAACCAAACCTCAATTTCTGTGTAAAATAATAAATATAATATTTTATTTATTCCTCTATGTTATAGGCATTCACCTCGACTGGAACCAATTTGCAATTAATGTTTACACCGAACATGCCAATTCCTTCATACCATCAATCTGCCAATGGTACTTGTAATTTCGAAAAAGAACGAGGAATGGTGAGTAAAACGCATACAAAATCCCTTATGATTGCCATAATTCGAATCTACTAAAACTTTCTAAATATTTCTACCTATATTTGTTTTTCTATTCATTTAATTATTTTTTTACATTATTTTATGTACCGATTTGGTGCTATAGTTTTAAAACAACATATTATTGTATGTAATAAGATAAATAGCCGCTGAGAATTCAATATAATATTACTTTGCGGTCGAAATACTCTATTATTGATTACTGTTTTATCTAAGTTGATAAGACATGTTAACTATTGCGGAAAAAATACGATAGATAGTGTAATTTATACTCCCGCATTACATAATATAATGTGAAAAATATGCCTGCATAGTTTGGAATTATTTTGATTACATGTTATATCATGAAAAAAGCTCATAAATGAAGTAGTGTATTTTTATTGTGATAATATTTCTTATTAAAACATAATTTACACGGTCATATATAATTAATTAGTTATTTTATTTATAATCATGTTTTGCATACAAATTATTGTGCCTGTATTTTTGAAGATTGCCTTTTTAGTTTAGTATTTATGCATTAGTAAATTCAAAAATTAACTAACGTAAATACTTTATTCAAACATAGTGCCATTGAACTGGCGACGAAAATATTCCGTTTATTTAGTTAAATGGTTAGACAAAACCACTCCAATCCCAAAACACGCAATGCAAAAGATTGAATCCACAGTAAACTTATTCTTCTTGTATACATCTTTCCAGTATTGGCACGAATATTTGTCTTCATTACGTGATTGTTTTATTGTTTTCCCTTGACTGGTCATTGTTGAAATTATTATTTTATTTCAAGTACAAATTGATGATAATTATTTTATTTTAATAATTGAGACAAAAATAATAAAACTATATGGATGGTAGGCTGCATAATATTTATTTATATTAATATTATTTTACCAATAGTCAAAATCTGTGTAACGGTTCTAGCCAGCTATTGTAATAATAAAAAATATTACAATGATTGTACAATGTACATAACAATATGAAATATTTAATTTTACTAATGCTATTTCATCATTCAGTATATTTAATTTGAATCTATCCTGCACTCTGAAAGTTTCTAGGTTGGTATTTAGATCTGGATTTTGGGTCTTGTGTATTTTTAGATATTTCATGTTATCTTTAGAGACCTATCTCATACAACTATCAATTAGTAATCAAGGTATACCTACTTATGGAATATTATGATACCTTAAGGCCTAAGATGTAGTTCGAAATATTTCCTACAAACGAATGTATTCAAGAAGCACATAATAGAGTACCTACCTATATTTATTTTACATATAAACTTTATACTTATAGCTTATACTAATTAAATGCATTCAGTATTTACATTCTAAACGAACGACCGTATAGACCAACTATATCTGAAACATTGAAACGTACCTATACTCAATGAGCTTTTATCATATTATCTACATAGGAAATCACTAACACTGCATAAAATAATTATGAGTAGCTTGAAATACATTGAATTAAATACAGCCAGTATAGATTCAGTACAAGTAATTATTAATAAAGTATATTAATTAACATTTATACACTTATACAGTAATACGTATAAAATATATTGTGAATAGATAAACCGTAATTTGCGTGTAGGTATACCTATNNTATCTATATGTCGTTTAATAATCATTTCAATTTTCAACCGATCAACCAGTTTTAAAAACTACTATATATCATAAATCATAATAAACTATAATAATATAATATGTGCGGATTGTGCTGGTAGGTGATGACGGCTGTGGCTCACGTTTCTTTTCATACATTTATAACATCGATTAATCAGTGCTCCACGTGTATAGTCCGTTTTAGGTTGTCAAAACGTTCTGTTGGGAGACATACAAACATGGCAATTTTACTCTTTTATATCACACGCACGCTAGCGCACACTCTCATATAAACATATACACACATACATACATACAATATATGCTTATATATATACACACTGCAGTGTTATCAATGTAATATATTATCATTATTACATTTCATCAACAACTGGATAGTATAACAATAACAATATGGACGCGTTGCAATCAATGGGGGGCAGTGTTTACGCGACGAAAATGCAGCAGGAAGAGGAGTGTCTGTATGGATTTTCGCGTAGATTACGATTATTTTTACAATACAGACGCTCACTTATATTGTAGGTTAGGTATATTATACTCAGAAAAGGGCAAGTAGGGGAGACAAAAAAGAAATCCTTTTAAAATAATAATATAATACTCGTAATATTCTGCAACTATATATATACATATGTATGTATGTATAATATACGAGAGGGACGCATACTCCCTTTTTTCCCCTGGGATTTATATTATTATTGTCACACGCACACACAGACACAGCGCCCATGTAACATCTCACTCGGCCGAATAGCTCGTACGCACGTGTACATATTATATATATATGTGTGTGTATATAAAATACACATATATATACATATAAATATATGTAGAGACATCGGCGACAAATACTTGTATATGGTATATAAGGGGAAACGGAAATCAATAGTGAAAGAGAAAAAAGGGCGCAAAGGGTGCCGCGTCGCCGCCATTTTGTTCCGGGCGCACACCAGATGCGACGGCCATTGTAACCGATTTGCCGCCAGTTTAAGTTTAAAAAAATGTAGGAAGTCTTGTATATATATCACGGGATATCACCCGAGTGTATGTGTCGACGAAAAAAAGAAAAGACCGACAAAGACGTTACATTATACGTTCTTTATCCTGCAGCCGAACAAAACGTTTAATCGGATGTTCTACTCTATTTTTTTCTTTTACGACTTTTTTCTTTTTGAACCCAATCGTGTAGCTGTTAAAAAAAAAATAAAAATGGAAAAACAGACATGCACACACTTTATCATACACGCATACTTCACACGGCGTTAAATAGTCGAAAATAATGTGTAAACATATATTATATTATTATTATTGTTTGGAAATGCATATTATACGTCACTGCAGCAGAATGCGCAGTCACCGACATAAATCATAATAAACAAAATATATTATGGGATACTATATTAGATATTTTATAAGTTTTACTATTACTATGTGGTACCTATTATTGCGTGGTTATGATAGACACATAGAGCCGTAGTATAACCGCATTATTGCAGCTCATGACCAATATTAAACCGTATTTATTTGACTATAGATTTTTAGGTGTATATTATGCTTAAAAGTATCTAATATTATATTGTATTAAATTGTAGAAATGGAAGATATCTTAATATACTTTTATCTAAAAATATTATATACATAATATGGGCTGGTTAATATTGTATATTAATTATAATTTATAGGTATCTACTCAAACTTACATGTAGAATTTAATTTGGTTTAAAATATAACTATTATTATGTTATAAACTATAATAATAAGCTATCATTATACAATTGGTAGTTGATGTATAGTATGATTAAAGGAAAATATTTAGGTTTGAGTTATAATAGAGGTAAAGCATTACATTACTCATTAGATATCTTTAGATAGATACCTTTAGATATCCTTGCCATAATGTCTGAAATACGTCAATATTATTTGAACATTTTTTGGTATTAACTATCAATTGTACCAACTATTGTTAATTTCACACGAGTTTTATTTTTAAAGAATATTTTAGATTCATATGTGATGTAGTCACTGACCAGTGAGGGGGGCTACGGGTTTCGGACGCCGCAATTTTTTCTAATACAACTTCTTTTTTGGTAATTTCAGATCAAACACAATTTATTGATTTAGCCCCCCCCCAACCACCACCAAAAAAAATGAAATATAATAGTTGCACACTCTTCAACAACAGGCTATATGATGTTATAAACTTATAACCATTGCTTGAATTTGTAAAAAAAATGAAGCTTAGCTGTATAAAACTAAAAAGTAAATAAATATAAAAATGTTTATTGAAGTTGCATAATAATTAGATCTTTGAATTATTTTACTAACCTACCTTAAGTGCGTATTTTAAAAATCCAGTATTTTAAAATTATATAAATTATATTAATATACCTACTTACGTGTTACGTAATAGATATACTAAAAAAAATATTCATCCAGGTAAATAATGTAGATTTTATGATGTTCAATGTATATATATATAGGCACATTTATTATTTTCGTGATTTTTTTGTATAATTGGTACATAATTTGGTTAGGCGTATTTATTATACGGTATGGCTCATTATTACATCGTTTGACCCACCTACACAATAAATATTTTTAAAAAAAATAATAAAGCAATCTACGAGGGTGGTGTCAAAACGGTTAGTATTATTATACATAAATACAACGCGTACCCGTCACTACGTTAGCTGTCTGTCAAATCACCACGGGTGACTGGAACTGTTAGTTTTCACGCCGATCCGCCACCCTGAGAGCCTATTATATCATTAACAATAATCCATTGTTTAATATTCAGAATATTTTTTTATTCTCTTGTATGACTTTTGTCGGGGAAACAAAAAAAATAGTAGTTTCTTTTTTCTTTTTTCTGTTTGTTTCCTGAACAAATCCCGACATGCTGCGAACACACGCACGCTGGGTAAAAAATATAAAAAAATTACCCTGGTGCATTTACAATAGTTTAATTTGCAATAAAAGCTTCAAACATATATATTTGCTGAAATTATACACCCTCAAGTCATGTATGATTGTGTTCGAATCGTACGCATAATATAATAAAGACCATAATATAATATATCGTCGTCATACGGGGTGGTCTTGGAAATTTGAACTGCATTAAAATGACTTTATAAAAGTCAATTTCATTAAGTTCACTATAATAAACTATAAGGTCTCGCTTCAAAAACATTTGCGCTTCAAATTTCCTTAATCATAGAAACCAGTTATATTCGTTTAATAGGTACCTATAATAAACCAAAATACTGCCTGCAAGATTCGCATAATAATTCTCGAGGGCCTATCGAAATCGGCTCGGGCTACGATATCATTTATTAATATAAGTAACGAAGAGTTTTTATGTCAGCCATTCTATGAACTGGTACTGCAGAAGTTTATATTACTACCGTGCAGAATCGTCCACGGCATTATAATAATATCTTAATGTCGATCGGTTACGTTGTACGTCAAATTTGAAATTGGTAGCGAACAAAAAAAATATTAAAACAGCA
>PVMI01058245.1:0-10199 GCA_008528875.1 Aulacorthum solani | reverse complement strand
TAACCTCAATTACGTATTAGGTGGCAGAGTGATGAAAAGAGGGGTGTAAACAAATCCGGCTATTTAATACTCCCTACTTGTTTAGTGTTAAATACAAAAAAACAAGAGGAAAACGTTCAGTTGCATTCTATTCCTCTTGAGAACAGCTAGACTATTAATATTTTCTAAACTGTTCCTTTTGTAAATCACCTTTCATCGATTGTAATATAAGTAGAGTCAGTTGGCCGAGTGATGGCTGTACTATACCGTTGTGATGAACAGACATAGCCATCACTTACCGACTAAGCAATTGGCGTTCTTTGCTAGCTGTTCTGTGCTATGCTATATTAGATAATAACTTTTGGTTATTTCTTATCCGTTAAATATTTAGGTTTGTAATAAGTTAAGTGACAAAAAGAAATATACAGTGAGTTTTTATTGTTGAAAAACAAACATACTGACTGGAATTATAAGACCGACTCTAAACATTTGTCCTGTAAAAATCATAAATAACATATAAAGATGTTGGCATATTATTTTTATAAAGTAATCAATACATTTTAGGACACTTTTTTAAGAGAAATATTATAAATGTTTTGGCTGTACATAATTTTACAATGAATAGTACAATTTCAAGCATAGAAAAATATTTATAGAAAATAAAAAGAAATAAAAATCTGATGCACTCGGAAGTGGTAAAGCTACACATCAATTTTATACATATGTATCATGTATTTATAACTATTTATTTTTGTATGATATTAATTCAAGTTACAAGTTTTAAGCACGGAGACCGAAAAGAAAAAAAATTTTAGTAAAGTTTGGGAAAAGTTGAAAGTGAATATTGAGTGGATTGTATTTTTAAGAAGGATCTATGCCGCGCAAGTCTGCCCGGGTGGGCCCTGCCATAGATTAGCTGTGCGGAACTCTAAGATGATTTTGTGCTCAGCGCTCGTATTTGTAGCCCTAGTCTGGCCCGCTAAGGTGCTACGTAATCGTCACGATTGCCTGTGATTGGTTATTGCACGGCGGCGATAACGCTGGTTGACCCCGGCATTGTCGGCAGCACATAAGCCGGTTGCTAATTTGTCGCTGAAAAACGCAATGGCCAACGACTGCAAATAATAATAATAAAATCGTACGTCTTACGGTTACAAAAAATATTTTTTCAGTCACTACACCAGGCCCGCGATAAAAGCTATGCAATAGCTTTACACAGATTTTGGGTCTTTACTTTATTAACTTAGTACATTGAATGAATGCTTTTGTACTCATCAAAAAAAAAAAAAAAATCGTAAAGATATTCTATCAAATTACTTACCAAAGCATAAGGCTACACGTTCAAATTCTAAATAATTTAATAGTTAGTAAAACATGTGTCAGTTATGTAATTTATAAACAATATGAAGGCAAGATGGTTAACATTTAAGAGAACGGCACAACCGCTGACAAACGTTCGGTGTACAACACAAATAATCTGTGTTTAACATAACGATATTTTTGACGAAGACATAACTTGTGGTTATTGCATATATAGGTTCTCTTAATAATCATTATCAAATTGTTATAAGCAAAAAAATTACTGCAATACAATATTTTATATAGGTTATAGGAACTAGTAATATTATCATAAATACAATTTTTAAACAAAAATATGAAAATCTACATAGTTTCTACAAATGCTTTATGGTCGTAAGTATTAACTCATATAGCTAATAATGGCCAATGTAAATATTGAGCTGGGTATAGGAAAAAAAATTAAGCATAATATTGGGATATGTTTATACATTCTGAAATTTTTTTTCTGTTAGAAATATAATGTTTTATGTACTGATTACTTTTTCATTGAAATAACAATGATTTTAAACAATGTATACATTTAAATTAAAATTATTTTTTTATACCTAAGATCCTCCATAATTATAGATAAGTTATTTGGCATAATATGTAATAAAAATTAAAATTATACGCACGTTCTTCATTTGTATATGCATCTATATTTCCAATAATATTATAGAACATAAAACATATATAAAACAAATTAATATACTTATTCATGTTTATAGGTACCAACAATAAATGAATAATAACGATTGTGTGAAAAATATGAAGTAAGAATAGTATTAAAAGTTGTTCTAGAACGGTAGATAATGCGTTATTCTGCAACTGCAAAACAAAATATGTGTGTCTATTGCAACTGGGTAAACCATCTGGGGAAATGGTAATGTGTAAGAAATGTTTTTTTGTCTACATAATACGTAGTGTAGAAAAGTGTGTGTAAAATATATTTATATATGCATTCAAATTTTCCGTGAAGTATTTTTGATCAGAATGGGAAAAATAATATCGGGGCAATAATTTAAAATTTCAAAATGAAATATTATGTGAATATGTAAATATCACCGTAAACGAAAAACAATTATGAACAAATATGATCTATTAGCCAATATTATAATAATATTTTTAAATAAAAAAAATATTTTAAACAATTAAACTCAGTAAAAACATATAGTTTCATCCAATTATAACTTAAAATATATATTGAAAAAACAATGTCTATATAATGTTTGGATCTTTTAGTTAAGTTATGATAATAAACGTTTGCACTCAATGAATATCGAATCAAGAATTTATAATTTAATAAATATTAAATTTGGATATACATTACACACTATAATACACCATAAAAGAAATGATTTTACTATAAATTAAGATAAACCATGTTTAAAATTTAAATTATGAAAAGAAAATATCTTGGAATAATAATTAGATGTATAATTATTAGGTAGCTAATATTTAGTTCCATAAATAGTATTATTGTTGAGTTGTAGTCAAAGATAAGCAGATTCCTAGGAAAAAACAAAAGTTTCGACATATAAGTGGATGCATCAACAATGCATCGGTGTTGGAGTTGTTGTGAAACAAGAAACTGTTAGGACTTATTAATCCCGAAGGCGTAGAAATTAGAAGTATGGAGAGATTAAGAAGGAGACAATATTATAATCCAGATCCTAATTATAAGTAGCGTACTAAGACTGTTACGACAAGTATAAACCATGTGGAATTTCTTTAAGTAGTTGCATCTTTGAATCCTCTAGATTAATACTTTATTTGGCTGGAAGCGGCACCTTATTGCAGTGATCTCAGAGCAATAGGAAACTTTTATTTAAATACGGTAAAGACATTAAGAGGATGTAATATTACTTTCAGGTTTGATACTGGTTCTAAAAATCGCCACATTGAGCAATTTCAACATTTTTAACGTAGGAATAATACTTATTGTCGCCCATAATTTTAATATGAAACCAGTCCTTATAATCAGAGAATTGAATCCTGGTGTTCTAATGAAACTTACCACTAAATTTTGGATGGATGTATTTTGTCAATTAAAATATTATTAACTATTAAGTGGAACAATTCTTGATAAAAAACAGATAATATTTTGTTTTTTCAAACATTATTTAGGTTATTATTAAGTGTTATGTCATCTATTTGTATTTAATTATTTATTTGGGCATATAACAAAGTACTTATGTACCTACAAAAAAATAATTTTTGAAAAATACAAGATCTCCAAAATTAAATTTAAATTTCGCATCTATTACCTTCTATATTAAATTATTAAACACCTTCTTATCGCCATTCAATGTTTGTATTGATTTTATGATGATTTTTTTTTTTTTTGTTATTAGTGTCAAACCCTTAAATTTTGGGACAGTATACAAATGCTTCGATTTTCTTCAACAGCATATCCTAGTAGGAAGGTGAATCTAGTTAGTCTAGGGTAAAAAATTCAAAATGATTTTTAAAAGTATCATTAAGAATCTGATCTGAAAATGTAATGAAACGTTATTCATAAATTGTTGGTGAAAATTTAAAAAAAAAAGTTGAGTGTAAATCAGCAGTGTTTTTCTAAGAATGTTAAAGATAAAAATTCTACAAAATTCTTATAAATCACAAAAATTTTCAAATTATTTGAAGTGAGGAATTCACAAAAAATATAAGAAATAATCATCAAACGCAAAAAACATCAACACGGATGAGCATTCAAACAATATATTTGAACAGATTGGTATGACATTCGACGACATGAACGCCACCGAGTAATCGGATCCTGGTCGGACTGGAGGCATTGACGGACCGTTATAGCTGCACACCAGGCGGGCACCCATCGTATGCTCTCGAAACTCGAAAGTCACTTGAATTTTGCCATTTGCGAGCTAAGCCCGCGTATCGGTACAGCCGACCACTTCGTTGGAACGTAATTACAAAAAATTTTTACGAATATACAATCTATTAAAAAATTTAAAAATTGAATGCACAACGTGGAATAGTGTAGGGAAAATGAGAAACGAAAGAAAAACCTAAAAAAATTATAACGGTAAATATGTTGGGACCAAATATGGAGCAGATCTATAAGTGACTAGTTGCAAAAAAATTATGATCGAAAATAAGTGAAAATATACGAATAGTCGTCAAACGCTATCACATCGAAAATACCTAATATAGCTCGGAAGTCGGAAAAAATGTTAATGACAAAATAAAGGATAAAAATCGGACGAAGAAAAATCCCACTAACAGTTCTCGGTAAAATGGCACAGAAATAAGTCTACTCGAGAAAAGATAATTATAGTATAGTATAATATTTTGTAGTCACATAGTCGTTCCGCCGAGCTTTGAGAAAATACTGAAAAAATTGTGCACACGTTGTCCCTTCGCCGTTATTAGTAGCCTGTAGGTGTTGATCGTTGTGGAACCAAGAGTGTACTAACCGTATAGTGATCCGCACTGGCTTTTAAAGGCATGGTTGCGTCCATTGCGTCGATAAGCGGCGCAGGTACCGCCCATAACGTTCTGTGATCGGGTGATGCGTGTGGACTATCACGACGCCGCGGACAATGCTTGGTGCCGTTCGGTTATATTTCGTCCGGACGATATTTTGAGAAACTATGTTCTATCAGAAATTTCATAAAATATATTTTTTTATATTATTCAATTGGTGCAAGCTGCAAGTACAATAATTAATTTTATATTATAACAAAGAAACAACTACGAAGTATTGTAAAAAATAACGAAAACATACATGTGAGACATTATTTTGATTTAGAATATATTTTGTAGTATTAAACCTAGATAGAGCAGTAATTTAAAATTTTGGAATAAAATATCATACGACATATTATAGGTATTATATAATTTATACCGAAAAATGGTTCTGAACAAATATGGCCTATCAGCCAATATTATAATAGTATTCTTAAACTACAATGAAATAATTTGGATTATTATTCTCAGTATAAATATACCAGATGTACCTTATGTATGTTTTTGTACTCATTTGTTGTTAACGATTATATGGATTGATAATATAAGATTTCGAAAAAACAAAAAAAGATGTTTCTTAATTTTTAACAGGACATTTTTTTATAAGAATTTCAAAATGTTTGAAAACTTATTTGTAAAGACAGCAAAATCAACTTTATTTTTTCAAATGGTAACAAATATATTTTTTTAATTGATTCTTAAAACTTTTTTTTTCTGAAAATGTTGACTGCATATCATTAATTTTGGTTCACCAGTTTATTAACTATGGTCCTCTAAAGTTTTTAAATGCATTATAATACTTTTAATTTACATAATTGGTGTAAATGTAATTTGAAAGAGCTAAATATTTTTTTCTTTCGACTATATTCTGATACCTACACTAAAAAAGGTAATCTAATGAGATGCATTTGTGAGAAAAGTAACTGTGATAAAAAAAATGTAAAGTAATAAATTAATTACGATTATAATAATTATTATTATTTTGATGGTTGTATGTTAAAATTAAAATTATGATTTATGTTTGACAACAATTTTATAGGCATTTATAGCAACAAATTCTTAAGAGCGTCTCATTAGATAACCGGTTTCAGTGTATAAAAAGACAGTCGAAAATTGATACCAAAATATTGATGCATTTACTAAGCCTTTGAATAATATAGTTAATTATGGTATTGGTACAATTGGTGCAATTTCAGAAATTTTAAAACTGTTTTAAAAAAATTTCAAGTTAAAAATAAAGAAACTAGTCTTTTTTTGTTTTTTCGAAATCCCATTTTACGGATCCATAATTTAAAAAAACAATGAGTACAATGGCATAAGATACTCGACCGTTATAATTTAGTTCAAGTATGAACTTAAAATACATATTTGAAAACAATGGCTACATAAATTTTAGATTTTTTGGTTAAGGTAGCAATTTTTGAGTTTTTGTTAAATATTTAGAAAACTAAACTAAACAAATCGAACATTTTATAAATTTTCAACTACCAAATAATTTGAAACTCTTTTAGATAAAGAATTTTTTCAAAGTTTGTACCTTTAAAAGAAAATCGCTCATATTTAAACTTTCAAATTGAACATAAAAAAATAAATATTTCTATCAACTTCTAACTCAATATAACTAGGTCATACTACTTACTTTTAGGTAGGTACATTATTATTTATTAGTATAAAAGTTTTTTTGTATCACCTCAGTAAATATTTAGTATACAAATTCAATACATCGCAGTAGCTTAATGCATTTTAAACAGATGTGTATCTACAATCGTTGTAATACGTGGCACAAATGCACAATAGAATAGGTTGAATAAGTTTTTGATATTTATTTTATATTATTTTTTTAATATTATTCAGCTTATACAATTAATATGATATTTACTAATGACTTGTACTACTATTGTTTACCTTTTAACATCAATCTTCTCGAACTAATAGGAAAATACACAATTAGTTCTTGTGATCTATGAATTTGTGATAGTACTAAAATATTAACTCTTACTATGCCCAAAATTATTTAGTCCGTATGCCTGAAAATATAATACTGGTGATCTATAATGAATTTCTTTGAAAAAACAGAAAATGAGACAATTTAATTGATTTACAAATTTTTATTTACAGTTGAATATAATTATAGGACTGATTAATTGTTATTTAGAACATATATTATAAGTATATTATAATATAAGTCATAAGAGATATTTATGTTTCATTGTTTTATAAAGAATTGAATAAGTACATACACGCATTTTCCTCACAATTATCAAGAAAACTATGCAGCGGATCTGAAATGATTTAAATTAGGTTAAACTTGGTGTTTATCGTTAGGTAATTTATCAATGTTAAATTTTATATTTACACAGAGACATTATACACAGTTATGAATGTACATGAATTATAAAAACTTTACAAATGAAATATGTAGGTAATTAAACGTAATTATAGATCGTTGACAAAAATAACGTACCCATGTGAAATTCACCTTGTAGGATTTGGTTCCCTAAAATAAGATAATCATATAAGATTTAATAAATACTACTCCATTGGATCATAATAACTCATGCTATAAAAGGGTATGCATATAATATAATAAAAACTCTGGATAGAGTGTGAAAAGCTGGCGGTGATTGTAATATTACAATGATGGTGTACTATATTTTAATAATAGGGCGAGAAGTACTGAACATCTGTAATGTACAAATTATACCACGTAAATCCACAACGTCACATTAACATGAACTGTAGAGAGTAGGCATAGCCGCATATAATAATAAATTGTGGTCTCAAAACATTTTTGCAACTATTATAACAGTTCTACGATTGTTAGTACATCAGGTCGTTACATTAAGAAGAAATGCAATAAGAATACAATTTATCATAATATGTGGCTTCATGATGATTTAGTTCCCTCATCCCTGATACCGAATTAAATTAATAATGTATTATTTTATATAGAAGGTTGTTTTTAAAACACGATTAAATGATATTATATAACTACATAATAGCCAACAGGTATGAATTCACGGTGGAGCATTCTAGAGATCGCTCTACGTGTTATCATTTCTATATGCGTATTTGTATTTCTACTACCTTTTGTAATATATTTAATCATCTATAAGCACAGTGGGTATACATTATAAAATATTTAGGTATAAATTATAATGTATATTTACTTAAACCATAGACTGTCGGACCAATCATATCAATATCAGTAAAAAAAATATCTATAAAAAGATAAATCATATTATTCATAGGTCTTATTTTGTTACTGTTTTTATTTTCCAATCGGATAAACTACACATACTTGTGAACTGTGTACGTAATTACAACGTAAAATATTTTATAATATGAAAATTATCAATTTAGTCGGATGCAAGGAAATTTGATTTTCTGTAACCAGAAATATCTAACCAAAATGATTTTCACTCGATTTATATAGAGCATGAAATCACAATGGTTGCCGAATTAAAAGATAAATCAATGATATTCAACTAGGACTCCCAATAAATTAATAGTAAACTGAAAAGGAAATTTTAATAATAATTAACGATAACTCATTTGGGACTCCTGGGACTTAGGTATGAAGTAAATATAATTTAATGGCAACAATAAATTAGACACATTTATTGGTGTTATTTTTTATAATCAACTCCCGTGGATAATACATGATCTGCAATATTAATATCTCAAAACCTAAACAAACAATTATTTTAATAAAGGTACTAAAAATATTATCAAACACACCAAGAGCAGGTGACTCAAAGATACTTATCAAGATTCGCCATTCAATTTCATAATAGAAATTAAGCTATTAATGAATCCTTTACACTGCAGCTTCTTATTCTACACTAACACTAATAAATAATATCAACGACAGTGAGTTAAGACCGGCTCTAGAAGCGTCCCGTAGCAGTGATATTTGTATCTAATAAACCTATTTATGAAACCTATACCTGATATAAAAAGGACTAAAATATCTCTTAAATACAAGGCTAGAGCAATTAGGTACAAGTGTACAACAACAACCCTTACGCAAAAAAATTCAGAGACGCTAAAAAAACTAAAATTTATAAATTCTGCAGCATATAATAACATATATTATTACAGGTAAAGATATAATAAAACAACAGGACATAAATGTGAAAGTATGTGGTGCTCGTAATGTTATGATACTGAGGTTTAATATTTTAATAATAATAGGCAGAGATAATAATATAATATACTGAATTCTGTATTGTACAGATCCACCACGTATTAACGAAACGATACAATAACGTTATATTAGTAAGAAATTCAACAGCACTATTAATAATGTATATCATCATCTATAAGTACATAATATACATTATAAAATATTTAAAAAATTACACTATAAATAAATAGTAATGTGTACTTACAAAAATTTATCATCATGAATTCAAAATTCAGATCTATTTGTTCATCTACAAAAAGAGAAATATTTCTACACATAAATCTCAGTCTGTAACTGTTTTTACATTTCAGTCTAATCGTTAAATATACTTGTGTATGTAAGCATAGTATAAAATTTCATAGTTGTCTCTGATTTTTGTTAAATATTAAAAAAAAAATTGGTTTGCACTAGTTAAATATAATAATGATATTTTTAGTTTCTACCTACTTTATTGACACTCACAAAATATGTACTTGCAATATTATGTAACATTGTACATTTCTAGCATATCCTTCTATAATATTACATGTGATAACAAGTTCTAGTTAGTTACTAATTTTTGTTCTCCAACGTTCATTAATTTTGTCTAATTGTGTTCAGTTCTATGCGTGTTTTCAAGTGCCTAAAACGAGTTTACTGGGTGTTTTCGAGGTTACTTTCCAATTTTTAATTTTGTCAATCTCTTGTGCTATCAGCCTTCACGTATCTCCTACCAATTTTGCATTGGTAACTCTGAACAGTCTGAACAGCTTATCGCCCAGTACTCTAAACGGGTAACTTAAACGCTCGGTACTAAAGCTGACGAACGCAGTACATACTATTGTCTACAGCAGTGGTGTTATTATGGTTACCTAACTGCTTGCTATAAGCTCTCTATATTTAATTATTTATTATCAACTACTCTACAAACATCATCATGAGTCTATTACCAACCAAAAAAAACAGCCATATTCCTATTTCGGGAACCAATCAAGGAACTTGAGAAATAGCTAGGTACTACAGTTATATACTCTTGCAGGGGATCTAAAGGCTGAAAACTCTGTATTACGTGTTGATATCGATGTGCTAAAACCAGCTAAAACTGCGAGCCTTGAAACTAGTGTCACATCTGTTCTCTCACATCAAAAGTCATTGCTCAGATCTCCCACCAATCTTTTGAATGCGATATTTGCCTATCTATCATAAAATCAAAAAATTAATATATCAT
>PVMI01058243.1:0-15158 GCA_008528875.1 Aulacorthum solani | reverse complement strand
GTTCTGGCATTTCTCCTTGGGATGCTGGCGAACCGCCTGCGTATTTCGCCCCTGGTTGGCTACCTGATGGCTGGCGTGCTGGCTGGCCCTTTTACTCCCGGCTTTGTTGCCGATACCAATCTGGCCCCTGAACTGGCAGAACTCGGCGTGATTCTGCTGATGTTTGGTGTCGGCCTGCACTTCTCAATGAAAGATCTCATGTCGGTAAAGTCGATAGCCATTCCCGGTGCCATCGCACAGATCGCGGTCGCGACGTTACTGGGAATGGGCTTATCGTGGACAATGGGATGGTCGTGGATGACCGGCCTGGTGTTTGGTCTCTGCCTTTCTACCGCCAGTACCGTGGTGTTACTGCGCGCGCTTGAAGAGCGGCAACTGATCGATAGCCAGCGCGGGCAGATTGCGATTGGCTGGCTGATTGTTGAAGATCTGGTGATGGTGCTGACACTGGTGCTGCTGCCTGCGATTGCCGGCATGATGGAACAGGGCAACGCCAGTGCCGGACTGCTGGCCTGGGACCTGCTGTGGACCATCGGCAAAGTCGCCGCCTTTATGGTGCTGATGATGGTGGTGGGACGGCGTGCCGTCCCCTGGATCCTCGCCCGCAGCGCCGCCACCGGCTCGCGTGAGCTGTTTACTCTGGCGGTATTAGCGCTGGCGCTGGGCATCGCCTTTGGTGCTGTTGAATTCTTTGATGTTTCGTTTGCGCTGGGCGCTTTCTTTGCCGGTATGGTGCTGAACGAGTCGGAACTGAGCCACCGCGCCGCGCGCGATACGCTGCCGCTGCGTGATGCCTTTGCCGTGCTGTTCTTTGTCTCGGTCGGCATGCTGTTTGACCCGTCGATTCTGGTGACGCAGCCGCTGGCAGTGCTGGGCGCGCTGGTGATTATTGTGGTGGGTAAATCGGTCGCCGCCTGGCTGCTGGTATCGCTGCTCGGCCATTCACGTCGTACAGCGTTGACCATTTCGGTTAGTCTGGCGCAGATTGGTGAATTCGCCTTTATTCTGGCCGGTCTGGGTATCTCGCTGGGCCTGCTGACTGACGAGGGCCGCAACCTGGTGCTGGCCGCCGCCATCCTGTCGATTATGCTTAATCCGATCCTGTTTACCCTGCTGGAGCGTTTCCTGGCGAAAACGGAGACGATGGAAGAGCAGACGCTGGAAGAGGCGATTGAAGAAGAGAAGCAGATCCCGGTGGATTTCTGCAATCACGCGGTAATTGTAGGTTACGGCCGGGTGGGCAGTCTGATTGGTCAGAAGCTGCTTGAGGCCAATGTTCCGCTGGTGGTAGTTGAAAACTCCCGCGCCCGTGTTGAAGCGCTGCGCGAGCGCGGTATTAAGGCGGTGCTGGGTAATGCAGCCCGTGCTGACACCATGGAACTGGCCCGACTCGACTGCGCGCGCTGGCTGTTACTGACTATTCCGAATGGCTATGAAGCGGGTGAAGTGGTCACCGCCGCGCGTGAAAAACATCAGAATATCGAGATTATCGCCCGCGCCCACTATGACGATGAAGTCGAGTACATCATGGAACGGGGTGCCACCCGTGTGGTGATGGGTGAACGTGAGATTGCCAGCAGTATGCTGCAAATCCTGCAGGATGAGATGACCCAGGGCGAAGATTTACAGCCCTGCGATGTCGTGCGCTGATTCGTGTTAAGCAAAACCTGGCAGGCTACTGATCTATCAAAATCAGGGTGTATTTTACCGCAACGAATAAACTCAACACGCAGGGAACACGGGCAGAAGAGGAAAGCGTCCCGCCGCCCGGACAAAAACGCCGGGAGCGTTTTTGAACAACGCGAAGCGTTGGCCCGGGATGGCTTAAGCGACTTTCCGATCTGACCGTGTACCCTGAGCAGGCTCGATCTCATCGCTAACCGAGCCAGACGTTGCCAGTCTTCTAAGGCCCTTCTGTTCAGAAGGGCTTTTTTATGCGCGGCAGCTGCCAGCTTTACCGATCCCAGTAAGACTCTTCCAGACTGTCTTCCCGCTCCGGCAGACCGCGGGTCAGACGCGGCGAATGCTGATTCAGCACCTGGTAGCTGACGCGGTTGGCATATTTACATACCTGCGCCAGCGATGAGTAGGTCAGGTAAGGACGCGCATGTTTGCTGGAGTTTGGCACATTCAGGCTGTGATAGTTGTTGGCGGTGATGTCATGCAGTAACGCCGCCAGCGCACCATCTCCGGCGCCGTTGGTGTTCATGATCTTTTCCGGTCCGCCCATATAAGGCGCGATGTGCGAGAAAATGCGCAGCGGCTGCTGGCAATCCTGCTGGCGCATCACCCGGCTGAACTCATACTGGTTGAATTCAGCAATCGCGCCAGGCAGCAGTGGATGGTTGGTTTTGCGTTTGAACTCTTCTTCGGTGTAACCCGCCATATAGAGCCCAATCGGGCCAGCAGTACACAGCACCAGATCGACCCAGTCCAGCGCCATATTGGCGGCGAGCAGCGGATCGCTTTCGCCGGTCAGCGCCAGCGCTTCCTCTTCATTCATCGCCACGATGCTGACATGCTCGCGCAGGAAATCGCGCCAGAACTGAGGATTGTCGCCAATCACATGTTTGGTGCCCAGCGTCAGCACCACCGGCACGTTGTGGCGTTTGGCATACTCAATCGCCCGCAACGTTGCCTGTGGCATCGGTTCACCTTCGGCACAGCGCACCAGATAGGAGGTCAGTACCAGCGCAGAGGCTCCGGCGATCACCTCTTCCGGTACGTTATCCGGATGCAGCTGGTTCATCTGGCCGGGGCTGATAGCAAAGGTTCGCTCGCCATGTTCGCCAATCAGCGTAAAGCAGCGTCCAATGGCGCCATCCACGCCCTGCAGATAGTTAAGATCGACCCGGCTTGAGGTGTTACAGAGATAGCGATAGGCGTAGCCGCCAATCTGGATGTTATTGCACATGACGCCCAGCAGCACGGAGCGGTCATCGGCCAGCACCGAGAAATTATGCAGCGTGTTACCGATGGTGCCACCAGCAAACTGATGGGTGATCAGCGCTTCCTGCATCAGCTCGTTGTACAACGCTTCCGCGACGGCATTATCGATAACCAGCGAGTGCCCGGCACTCAGGCCATAACGTGCGAGAAAAGCGTCATCGACTTTGGCTTCGATATCCACCAGCGTCTGGTCGATACCCACCACCCAGCTGCCTGCATCAACATCGTGCTGGGCGGGCTGTAACAGGGGATCGCGTGCGCTGACAGGAAAGTAGTGTTTGGATTTGCGTTTGCCGGGAAATTTCATCGGGAGGTGCCGTCTGGAAAAACAGGCAGAGAATGATATCACACTCTCCGCCTGCGCTTTAACGGCGTGCGTCGACCAGTTGCACCATCATGTCGATATGCGCCTCATCGGCGTTCAGCGCAGGGATATACTCAAACTTCTCACCCCCGGCATGCATGAAGATTTCGCAGTTTTCACCACTGATCTCTTCCAGCGTCTCCAGGCAGTCTGACGAGAAGCCCGGGCTCATCACCTGAACATGTTTGATCCCTTTAGCGGGCAGGCTTTCCATGGTTTTATCGGTGTAGGGCATCAGCCACGGCTCACGACCAAAACGCGACTGGAAGGTCATCATATACTGATCATCACGCAGGCCCAGCGCTTTGACCAGGGCCGCCGTGGTATCCGCACAGCGCTGCGGGTAGTCATCGCCTTCGTTAGCAAAACGTTGCGGAATGCCGTGGAAGGATAACACCAGCAGATCGGGCTGACCGTGCCGCTCAAAGGATCGCTCCACCGTCGCTTTCAGCGCGGCGATATAGGCCGGATGTTCGGCGTAGTCGCGGATAAACTGCACATCAGGCAGCGAGCGGTAATCTTTGAATACCGCGGTCAGGCCATCCCACACTGCCGCCACGGTGGAGCAGGAGAATTGCGGATAGAGCGGCAGCACAATCAGGCGGGTCACGCCCTGCGCCATTAGCTTATCAACCGCGCTTTTCAGGCTGGGATTACCGTAGCTCATGCCCACCTCGACGGGCATATCGACCCGTGCCGCCAGCGCATCGCGCTGACGCATGCTGTAAACCAGCAGCGGTGAACCGCCTTCCATCCAGACCGATGAGTAGAGCTTAGAGACGCGCGGCGAGCGAAACGGCAGAATAACGGCATTGAGAACCGGCCACCAGAGCCAGCGCGGCGCATCGACCACGCGCGGATCGCTTAAAAACTGTTTCAGATAGCGTTTAACTGCAGGTGTGGTGGGCGCGTCTGGCGTACCTAAATTAACCAATAACACGCCGGGCTTATCTTGCCTCATTTGAGTTCCTTGATAACAACGGGGATGCGTGAAAACGGGAAAATTGTAGCGGAATTAGTGGGAGGTAAAAGCGATTACTGCAAAAGGGGCCAGTAATACCGGCCCCTGTGAACTTAGCCCAGGATCTTAGCCAGCTCGGCACTGACTTCGGTCACCTTACGGGTGCCGTCGATTTTATGATAGGCAGTGTTGCCCGCTTCCGCTTCTTTGCTGTAGTAAGCAATCAGCGGCGCGGTCATCTGATGATATTCCACCAGGCGCTTACGCACGGTCTCTTCCTGATCGTCTTTACGCATGGTCAGCTCTTCGCCGGTCACATCATCTTTGCCTTCCACTTTCGGTGGATTAAAAGTGACGTGATAAACGCGGCCTGATGGCGTGTGAACGCGACGGCCCACGATACGCTCAACGATCAGTTCATCCGGTACGGCGAACTCCAGCACGTGATCAACGGTGATCCCGGCCTCTTTCATTGCATCTGCCTGAGGAATGGTGCGCGGGAAACCGTCCAGCAGGAAACCGTTTTTGCAGTCTTCCTGGGTGATACGCTCTTTGACCAGCGCAATCACCAGCTCATCGGTCACCAGTTTGCCAGCATCCATGATGGCTTTCGCCTGGTTGCCCAGCTCGCTGCCTGCTTTTACTGCTGCACGCAACATGTCGCCGGTGGAGATTTGCGGAATGCCATACTTCTCCATGATGAATTGGGCCTGAGTCCCCTTACCTGCGCCCGGAGCTCCGAGCAGAATAATACGCATTGCGTAAATCCCCTTGCGAATCGCATTGATCTATCTTAGAAGCGAAAGAACATACCATTATGACCCGCTCATCACAAGGAAGGGCGCGGATCGCGCAGGGCGACCTGAGTCGCTTTTTGGCCCTGCCCCCTACCCGCCTGGCCTGCCGGACGCTTTTTCAGATTTACTGCCTGAGCCGAGCAGGAATTGCAGTCGTCGGCTCAGATGATGGGTCATATTCACGCTTTTTTTGCCGCTGCCGCGCACGTTAGCATTCAGCAGCAGCCGCGCCTGCTGCGGCCATTTCACCACATCTTCCGCATCTGAAAGCGATGTGATCACGGAGGCCGGGACATTAAAGCTGGCAAACGGCAAACCGGGCTGATGGCAGGAGTTCAGCGGCAGCGGGTCTGACAGGGAGAGCGCATCGACGGTGGCGGCATTGTAAGGCCGCCAGTGCGGATCGTCGAAGCGGCGCAGTGCCTCATGTGTGGCGGTCAGGGTCAGCCCCTGTTCGAAAAGCCGCAGTTCGCTGCGCACCAGCGTACTGAAGTCATGGGTCCGCAACGCCACCAGCACCAGATCGCTGCAGATCTCAGCGTGGCGATCCAGTCGGGTGACAAACAGATGGGCTTCGTCGATCAGTTTCTGATGCAGCACGCTGGCAAAACTCTCGCTCGCCTCCGTCACACCCTGGTTCTGGCAATCCCGCAGCGGACGCACGCGGCCATTGGGCAATTCGACATGCGGTACCAGCATGATGCTGCCCGCGATCAGCGGAACTGCTGGCAGGATGTTGAGTTCGGTTACCGGAAAGTGCGAGGCGTAACGGTGCTGATTGCGCGCCTGCTCCTGCCGCAGAAAGAGCTGAGAAAGAAGGACCTGCGCCACATGCAGCGAGGGCGCGAAGAAGAGATCGAACTGCTCCAGCCGGTAAAAACGTGAGAGCGCCAGGCGTAACCGATGGCGCGCCTCTGCTGAAGTTTCAGAGGATAAAGAGCGGTGTGCCATGGTTGTCTCGCTTCGGGGAGTGTGCGGCGTGAACGCTGGTTAAGCGAGGCGGAATACCCTGAAAAATCACAGATATAAGGCTGAGTCAACCCGCCAGAATTTGCCCTACAGAGTAGGTCAATGCGGCTGGACTTTAAAATGATATAAATTGACAATCCCTGTTAGATTTTTGCACAGGGGAAGAGGATGAACGGACTGCCGCCACTGAGAGCGCTGCACTATTTTCACCAGGCAGCCTTACACAGCAGTTTTAGCGTGGCGGCTGAACATCTGCATGTTACGCACAGCGCCATCAGCCATCAGATTCGCCAGCTGGAGAGCTGGATGGGCAAACCACTTTTTGTCCGCAGCCATGGCCGCGTGAAACTGACCTCACACGGTGAACGTCTGCTGCTGAGCTGTCAGCAGGCGTTCAGTGAGTTGCGCAGCAGCTGCGAAAGCATTCGTACCGGGCTGCTTCAGCAGATTCGGGTCTCCTGCGCCCCCAGCTTTTTGTCGCAATGGCTGATCCCCCGTATCGCCAGCTTTTATCAACGCTATCCGGAGATTGAAGTTCACTTCCAGCCGCTGACGCAGATCTCGCAACTGCGCAGCGAACATGTGGATGTGCTGATCCTCAGTCACGGCGAGCCACCTGAATCTGACATAGACGCCACGCTGGTCAGCGAGGATGAGATTGGACCGCTCTGCGCACCTCACTTTGCTTCGCAACTGCGGGTCGGCGAGGATCTGGCCGCGATGCCCCTGCTGCATGCGGATACCCGGCTGCACGCCTGGTCAGAGTGGGCGGACAAAGCTGGGGTCAGTGGCCGCTTTAACGGCGGAAAGCATTTTGAGAGTCTGACACTGGGGATTCAGGCCGCACGAAGTGGTCTTGGCGTCCTGATGGCACCGCGTTTGCTGGTACGCAAAGAGCTGGAGGATGGCACGCTGCTTGCGCCGCTTGGCTTTGTACGCGTCGAGCGGGCCACATGGATGATGACAAAGCAGAGCCGTCGGCACGATACGGAGATCAGCCTGTTTCGCGACTGGCTGCAGGATGCCGCAAAACCATAAAAAAAGCCGGTGAGGGTCACCGGCTTGATGCTGTGGCTTTATCAGCCGTCTGAGGCCGGTGAAAACCACCGGCCTGTTGCCGTTATGCGGTCAGCAACTGGTTCATGCGGCGGATAAACTGGTTAGGATCGTCCAGCGTGCCGCGCTCGGCCAGCAAGGCCTGATCCAGCAGCAGCTCAATCCACTCACCGAAGCGTGCTTCATCCTGCGTATCCGCAACACGTTTCACCAGCGGATGATCCGGGTTGATTTCGAACAGGTACTTCACTTCCGGCACTTCCTGTCCGGCCGCGGCAAACAGCTTCGCCATCTGCGTGGTCATCTCGTTGGCGTCGGTGGTGACAATCGCCGGAGTATCGGTCAGGCGATGCGTCAGACGCACCTCTTTCACGCGTTCGCCCAGCAGAGTTTTCACCCGCTCAACAAAAGGCTCCAGCGCTTTTTCCGCCTCTTTCTGCTCTTCGGTCTCTTCATCCGCCAGCTTGCTCAGCGATTCATCCGCTTTGCTGACTGACTGGAAGGTTTTACCATCGAACTCAGTGAGGTAGCTCATCATCCATTCGTCGATGCGATCGGAGAGCAGCAGCACCTCAATGCCTTTTTTGCGGAACAGTTCCAGATGCGGGCTGCTCTTCGCGGCGGCATAGCTGTCAGCGGTGATGTAGTAAATCTTCTCCTGACCTTCCACCATGCGGCTGACGTAATCTTCCAGCGAAATGGTCTGTGCTGAACCTTCGCTCTGGGTAGTGGCGAAACGCAGCAGCTTAGCGATCGTCTCCTGGTTAGCGTGATCTTCCGCCGGGCCCTCTTTCAGCACCAGACCAAACTCATTCCAGAAGGTCTGGTATTTCTCGTTGTCATCTTTCGCCAGTTTTTCCAGCATCTGCAGGGTACGCTTCGTCAGCGCGGCGCGCAGACTCTGGGTCACGCGGCTATCCTGCAGGATCTCACGGGAGACGTTCAGCGGCAGATCGTTGGAGTCAATCAGGCCACGCACAAAGCGCAGATAGTTCGGCATAAACTGCTCAGCGTCATCCATGATAAAGACGCGCTGTACGTAGAGTTTCAGGCCATGTTTCTGATCGCGGTTCCACATATCAAATGGCGCACGCGCCGGAATGTAGAGCAGGCTGGTATATTCCTGCTTACCTTCCACCCGATTGTGGCTCCAGGCGACCGGATCGCTGTAATCGTGGGCGATATGCTTGTAGAACTCGTTGTACTCTTCGTCGCTGATCTCAGATTTGTTGCGGGTCCACAGCGCCTGGGCTTTGTTAATCTTCTCCCAGTGTGTCCCTTCGCCTTCTTCATCTTTGCTTTCGATCTCAACCGGCAGTGCGATGTGATCGGAATATTTGCTGATGATGTTGCGCACGCGCCATGCATCCAGGAACTCATCCTCACCTTCGCGCAGATGCAGGGTGATCTCGGTACCGCGATCGGCTTTCTCAATTTCAGCCAGGGTATATTCGCCCTCGCCTGCGGATTCCCAGAACACGCCTTCTTCGGCTGACGCGCCCGCGGCACGGGTGCGCACCGTGACTTTATCCGCCACGATGAATGCAGAATAGAAACCGACACCGAACTGACCGATCAACTGGCTATCTTTCGCCTGATCGGAGCCCAGGGATTCAAGGAAGGATTTGGTGCCTGACTTGGCGATAGTCCCGAGGTTCTCAATGACCTCATCGCGACGCATACCAATACCGTTGTCGCTGAGCGTAATGGTACGGTTGTCCTTATCAACAGAGAGACGAACATGCAGCTCGCCATCACCTTCATACAGGCTGGAATCTGACAGGGCACGGAAGCGCAGTTTGTCTGCCGCATCCGAGGCGTTGGAGATCAGCTCACGCAGGAAAATTTCTTTGTTTGAATAGAGAGAATGGATCATCAGGTGCAGAAGTTGTTTTACTTCCGACTGAAAGCCACGGGTCTCTTGTCCTTTCATGGTCATTGCTACCTCAACAAAACAGGTTGAACAAACGTTGAGGTTGATGTGGGGGTGACAGGGAGATTTTCAAGCCGGTGTCTGTCACAACACCGGCAAGTGATTAAAATTTAAACTTCTGGCGGCCCGCCAGTGAATGGGACAGCGTGGTGCCATCAACCATCTCCAGCTCACCGCCCACCGGCACGCCGTGCGCGATACGGCTGGCGTCGACGCCATACTGACCACAGAGTTCCGCGATGTAGTTCGCGGTCGCCTCGCCTTCAACCGTCGGGTTGGTGGCGAGGATCACTTCCTGCAGGGTTTCACTCTCCAGTCGCTGCTCCAGACGATCCAGGCCAATATCAGCCGGACCGATGCCGTCGAGCGGCGAGAGATGTCCCATCAGCACAAAGTAGCGACCGCCAAACTGGCCGGTTTGCTCAATGGCGTGAATATCCGCCGGGCTTTCCACCACGCAGATTTGACCATTCTGCTGACGCCTTGGATTGGCGCAGATGGTGCAAATTTCCTGCTCGGTGAATGTCCGGCAATCGGCGCAGTGTCCGATCTCCGACATCGCCCGGGTCAGCGCCTGCGCCAGCCGCATGCCACCGCTGCGATCGCGCTGCAGCAGCTGAAACGCCATGCGCTGCGCCGACTTCGGCCCAACGCCGGGCAGACAGCGCAACGACTCCATCAAAGATTCAAGCAGTGGACTGGTTTGCATCAGAACGGCATCTTAAAGCCTGGTGGCAGCTGCATGCCTGAAGAGACAGAAGCCATCTTCTCTTTCTGGGTTTCATCAATGCGACGTGCCGCATCGTTGAACGCGGCTGCAATCAGATCTTCCAGCATATCTTTGTCATCTTCCAGCAGGCTGGGATCGACTTCCACGCGACGGCAGTTGTGCGCGCCGTTAATGGTGACTTTTACCAGGCCAGCACCAGACTCACCGGTCACTTCAATCGCGGCAATCTCTTCCTGAACCTTGGCCATTTTGTCCTGCATCTGCTGGGCCTGTTTCATCAGGTTGCCCAATCCGCCTTTACCACCAAACATAGTTTTCTCTCTCAGCTGAGGCTACAACGCTATCGTTAAGATAGCAGCAGCGTGTTCAAACAGGTCGGATACTCTCCTCATCCAGATCGGCATCAAAAAAGCGCTGCAGCGTCTGGATGTGGGTATCACAGGTGATTGACTGACGCGCCTGCGCCAGTTTCTCTTCGTAAATGGCCTGACGCCATTCAAGTGGCGTCAACACCGATGAATTATCGTCTTCAACTACCGAGAGTTCAACTCTCTGCCCGGCATGCTCACTCAGCGCATCACTTAATACCTGCTGCGCCGACGGTGAATTAAGGTGACGCTGGCTGCTACGCAAATGCAGGCAGACCCCAGTTTCGGTGGTCTCTTTCCAGGCATTTAACGCCAGCTGCTGCACCAGTTTCGGCAGCGGCAGGATCGCAATCTCTGCGGCCCAGGGATCGCGCTGCTGCGCTTCTTCGGCCAGACGCGCCGCCAGCTCAGGGGTTTTCTCATGCTCCAGCGCAGAACGCAAGGCCTTTGGCGTCGCCACCGGCTCCGCCACTTCCACCGGCTGATTAACCGCTTTCCAGCGGTACGCTTCCTCTTTTACCGGGGCGGCAGGCTCGCGATCGCGGATACGCTGCTGACTGCGCTCGGTGACCGAGGCCAGCCGCTCCAGCGCGGAGTTGGCCGGCCGCGCACCTGGCGCTGCCGGCTCACGCTTTTTTGGCTTGTTCGCTCCCTGACGCAACAACTGAGTGCGCGCCTGCAGGAGCTGACTGGTGGAACTGGAGAGTGCGGTGTCAGGTGTGACATCTGGCGACGGCGAATGCTGCGGTGCAGCATCGGGCGCGGCCATCTGCGGCTGAGCAGCAACCTGCTGCTGCGTCTGCTCCGGCATCTGCTGTTGAGTCTGCTGCGCGACGGGCGACGCGGTGTGCGACGGCGGCGCAGCGGCAGGTGACGGTGAGGCTGGCTGTGCTGCCGGTTGCCGTGCTAACGGCGATGGCCCGGATGCTGCCGGTGATGTCTGCGCAGGGGCGACAGGCGCCGTCTGCTGAGTTAATGCGGGACGCGCAATGGGTTCAGCTACGGCAGCTTTAGGATGAAACGCCAGTGCACGCAGCAGCGTCATTTCCACACCCATGCGACGATCGGGCGCAATCGGCAGATCCTTGCGGCCCATCAACAGAGTCTGATAATAGAGTTGCAGATCGGCGGGCGGCACCACGCGCGCCAGTTCACGCAAGCGAAGGGCGTTACTCTCATCATCGTCATTGAGCGAGGTCGGCAGCAGTTGCACCATCGCAATCTGGTGCAGCAGGCGCAGCATTTCTACCAGCAGCGCTTCCCATTCCACACCCCGTGACGCGGCCTGGCTCAACAGATTCATCACCTGCTGACCGTCACCGTCGACCAGCGCTTCCAGCAGCCCCAGCGGCTGTTCATCGTCCAGCGTGCCGAGCATGACGCTGACCGTACTGCTGGTCACCGCGCCCTGCCCCATGGCAATGGCCTGGTCGGTAAGGCTCAGCGCATCGCGCATACTGCCATCGGCAGCCCGCGCCAGCAGCTGCAGCGCCCGGGTTTCACTCTCAATCTGTTCCTGCTTCAGAACATGCTCAAGCTGCTGACGGATTTGATCCACATCCAGCGCTTTGAGGTGGAACTGCAGGCAGCGCGAGAGAATGGTCACCGGCAGTTTCTGCGGATCGGTGGTCGCCAGCAGGAATTTAACGTGTGAAGGGGGCTCTTCCAGCGTCTTTAACAGCGCATTGAAGCTGTGACGCGACAGCATATGCACTTCATCGATCAGATAGACTTTGAAGCGGCCACGCGCCGGGGCGTACTGCACGTTGTCGAGCAGATCGCGGGTATCTTCAACTTTGGTACGCGATGCGGCGTCAATCTCAATCAGATCGACAAAGCGGCCCTGCTCAATTTCACGGCAGTTATCACACTGACCACAGGGGGTGGCAGTGATACCGGTTTCGCAGTTAAGGCCTTTGGCCAGCAGACGCGCAATAGTGGTTTTCCCTACTCCGCGGGTGCCGGAGAAGAGATAAGCATGATGGATGCGTCCCAGAGACAATCCATTCGCCAGCGCCGTCAGAACATGTTCCTGACCGACAACATCAGCAAAAGCCTGGGGACGCCATTTTCGCGCAAGTACCTGATAGCTCATGTGGAGTTCGACGAAGTTGGATGGAAAGATGAGCGCAGACGCTCTGCAACCCCTGTATAAGATTGCAGTAGTCTATCAGCTACGCTTTTGGCTGGCACTCGTTATCTTGACGCCGAAGGCGTGACGGCCTCGCCGGATGGCAAGGCCGAAAGAGTGGCTTAGTGGCCGGGGAATTTAACCAGGCTGTAGCTCTCAACGCCCATGGCATTAAGACGCGTTTCTCCGGTCAGATCGAACAGATTAATAATGAAAGCCGCGTCTTTAACTTCACCGCCTGCACGACGAATCAGTTTAACGGTCGCTTCAATCGTCCCGCCGGTCGCCAGCAGGTCGTCAACCACCAGCACCAGATCGCCTGGCTGGATGGCATCTTTGTGCAATTCCAGCTTATCGGTGCCGTACTCCAGCTCATAGGATTCGCTGTAGACTTCACGGGGCAGTTTGCCGGGCTTACGCACCGGAACAAAACCGACGCCGAGGCCTAACGCCACCGGTGCACCAAACAGGAAACCGCGCGCTTCCGTCCCCACCACCTTAGTGATGCCTTTATTACGGTAACGCTCAACCAGCAGCGCAATCGACGCGGCATAGGCTTTGGGATCTTCCAGCAGGCTGGTGACATCGCGGAACAGGATGCCTGGCTTAGGATAATCGGGAATGCTTTTAATGCTGTTTTTAATGAATTCAAGCTGCTGCGCAGTGTCGGTCATAATGATACGCCTGGTAAAAAATTCTGTTTCGCGCAGCTTCAAAAGCGCTAATACCTGATAACAGGCTCAGCGGAAGTCAATTCACAAAGGGAAGCCACGCACGAAGACGCCCAAATCTAAGCAAATGACCGGCTAAATGCAACTTTATCGCGGCGGCGGCGGTGCGTCCGCTGCTTCTGCCACCACCGGAATACGCCACATAAACAGCAGCAGCGCCGCCAGCATGATCAGCAGCATGATGCGTACCCAGAGCTGATGCACCAGGAAGAGTGAGAGACTAAAGGTGGCGACTATCAGGCAGATAGCGCGTACTTTAGCCCCTGGCGGCATCGCGCGATGCTGCTGCCAGTGGCGCAGATAGCGGCCAAATGGCGATTTCCACAGCAGCCAGTGATGAAAACGCGGCGATGAACGGGCAAAACACCAGGCAGCCAGCAGCATGAATGGCGTGGTAGGTAATAAAGGTAATACAATGCCCAGCGTCCCCAGCACAATCGCCAGCCAGCCGAGGGTTAATAACAGAATGCGTTGCATGAATGCCGCCCAACTCTTTCCTCATCAGCGTACGTTAGCACAATTGAGCGTGACGCGATGAGTGCGATCGCCATACAACAGCGTCTGCAACAGCTCCTTATCGCCCTGCGGCAGGAACTCGCCTGCCATTCAGATGGGGTTTGCCGTCTGCCACGTTTTGACACTCAGCTGTTTCGCACCAAAGGTACGCGGCTGGCTGATTACCTGCTGGAAGTGGAACAGAATTTTGTCCGCCTGTGCGACAGCAGCCACGATCTGGCCCGCAGTGCGTGGCTGGCTGAACGCCTGGTCGATCAGATTGCCGCCCTGCAACGTGAGGCGAGTACGCAACAGCTGCGTACCCGACGCGAACAGCCCGTCAGGAACCCACGCGCCGCAAAATATCAGGAGTACCGTGAATTTGAGCGGCGTTTGCTGGCAATGATCGATCAGCGTGAGCAGAGACTGGCGCTGGCCGAAACGCTGGCGGTACAGCATCAGCTGAAACAGGATCTGGAAACGTTAGAGCAGCGACTGGCACGCTGTCGGCAGGCGATTCGCTCTGTCGAATGGGCCTCGTCGTTGCGCGGCAGCGAATAAAGCGCAGCGTGACAAAAGCGCTCCTATACTGGGTGTGATTCGGCGCGGAGAAGAACCATGGCTTTACTTGTGTGGCTGTTAAGCGGTTTACTGCTGGGGTTGCTGAAGCGCCTGCTGATGCCGGGACCACCGGGCGGCCTGGTTGCTACCCTGACGCTGTCGATGATCGGGGCACTGATTGGCGGCTATATCGCCACCTATTTTGACCTGGGCACCCTGGCAACGCTGCATATTGGCGCACTGGGCGTGGCGATTCTCGGTGCATTAGTGATGCTGCTGGTCGCGGCCCGACTACGTATTTAGGAGAAGAGATGTCACTGGAAAATGCCCCTGACGACGTCAAACTGGCAGTTGATCTGATTCAACTACTGGAAGAGCATCAACTGCCGGTAGAAACCGTGCTCTCAGCGCTGGCCATGGTGCAGCGCGATTTCGAAAACAAGCGTGATCGCCCATCGGCTTAGTGGTGGGCAGTCAGCGTCGGACTGAGGCGCAGCATATCGATAAAGGCATTGACCAGCGTCGGCGCGTCTCCGGCTAAATCAAAACTGTCCGGCGCAAACAGCCAGCTTTCCATCATACCGTTGACGTAACCGCGCAGGATAAGAGCGGCCTGACGCGTGCTGAGACTGCCCGGAAGTTGTCCGGCTTCGATACACTGGCGCAGCACATCTTCAATTTTGTCGTAGCATTCCAGCAGTAAGCTCTGCTGCATATTCTTCAGCGCCGACATTTCGCCCACAAATTCACATTTGTGGAAAATGATCTCCATCAAGGCGCGGCGCTGCGGATCCTTTGCTGTCGCGTCAAAGATATAGACCAGCATCGCTCGCAACACAGAGAGTGGATCGCCAGGGTATTTTGTCTGATACTCAAGTTCCACATCGTCCAGACCAGCATCACAACGAAGCCATATTTCATGTAATACATCGGCTTTATTTTTGAAGTGCCAGTAGATGGCCCCTCGCGTGACGCTGGCAGCGGTTGCAATATCCGCCAGAGAAGTGGCTGAAACGCCCTGCTGCGAAAACAGAACAATGGCGGCATCAAGAATTTGATGTCGCGTTTCAAGTGCTTGCGCTTTGGTTTTTCGTGCCATAAGGGGCTTTTTTT
>PVMI01058237.1:0-11971 GCA_008528875.1 Aulacorthum solani | reverse complement strand
AGTCTTTGCAAATTAAGCTTTTGGGTTTTTTTTATCCATTTCATTTGATGAATAACCAAATTTCAATATCAAAACCTCTAATTCAATGATCAATCTCTATATAGCAATAATTTTAAATGCTGACTAGTAAATATTGAATGGCTAAATCTTAAGTCTTTAAATAATCATTCCTTTTTATCAACTAAAATCATTGGAATAGATATATCATTAAAATGTAATTATTATTACATATTTTATTTTGTTTATTTTTTCGCCCGTAGTATCATTTATCTAGTTAAGTATAAGTAGTATAATAGTTTAACATCTTTAAAAAAATTATAAAAAACTATTCATGTACCTATCTAAGTTTTTTTTTAATGTATATCGGAGTATAGATGTTGTATGGAGTATTGGGTGGGCATCATTATTAGAATTAGAAACAATAGTTTTTTAACAAAAAAAAAAAATGTTACGATATCTTTTAAAATGTTTGTTAGTTATTTTGTATATGAGGAAAAAAATCAGGTTATGGTTTCATGATTTAAACAATATTTATGCTGCATTTATGAGCAATGGCTTAAAATTTTCTAATATCTTTTTAATATTTAGTATACAAAATACAAATTATTTTACTACATTATATTAGGTATATTTAAAAAAAATTAAAAATTAAAATAATATAATATATTTACTTTTGTCTTAAAAGACACCTAAATATTTGCTGTGGGTTTTATTTTAAAATCTCTACTAGTTGTTCATCATAATCTATCCTTGTTAATAGGTACCAAGTTGGTAAATGATAATATTATATTTTAGATTCCAATAAATAAATTACACAGATTAGATGTAAAGTTTAAATAACAATATACACAATTTATATGAATTTTAAATAAGTAATGTATAATAACTTTTACTCAACAAATTAATTTGTACCTACTACCTACTTCTGTATGTAATTACGTATTTAATTATTTTTTTATTCAAATACACGGACAATTAGTCCTAAAAAACATTAAGTATCATCTAAGTGCTATCAAGTTGTAACATATATTTAGTGGTACTATAGCAGTTAATATAGTTGGTATATTATCTCTTTATCTATAGGACGTGTATAAAAGAAAGAGTCTTGACTGGCATTCATACATGACCCAGCCTAAATTATGATGGGTAGGTGGCGACTTCCAATATTCCGGGTATAATTGTATTTGTATTATAGTCATCTAGACGTGCAATATATTTTAGAATAATTTTGAATCTTTGAATTTTAAGATTCACGGTGAAAATCGACACTTTTTTTGTTCATAAATAGTTAGTAATTAATGTGTTTATAGTGTTTGTACCATTTGGCATTGTAGTGGTCATTTTGTTGTAGGTATATTTATCCCGTTGGTAGTGGCAGTTTTAGTTAAAACATTACCTATTTCTACATAATTTTATAAATTAAAATTTTTTTTAAATAAACCTATTTATAAGTAAATATATAAAGTGTCAAAAAATTAGAAAACATCAATAAAATGCAAATAATAATTTATTATAGTAATTCAATATGCATATAACTAAAAATTTACTATTACACATATTTTATTCATAGATCTATTAACAAAAATGTAAGTTAATAATACGTATATGATTTAGTTAGGTACATACAACATACAAATATATAGTATTGTATATTTTTATTTTGTTAACATTACCAAAATTCAAGATATCATTTAATAAAATGAATACCTACTTTGTATTACAAAGTTTTTTATTTATTTATAAACGCATAAAAATGATTAATAATATTTCGTACATCGAACTACCATAAGTCTATATAACAGCGAGTTGTCATTTGTTCAATCATTTGATAGTATAGGCACTACCATAGTAGGTATAATTATTATGTTTCTGCTTTTTAATCGATGTTTTATACTACATTAAATATTAATGTAATAATGTATGCTTTTAAAACATACCTACTGTAAGGTACAATTTCCCTGATACTTCGCAAGTTTTTTTTTATCACTACAATTTAAAAAAAAATTTAACTCATCAAGCCATATTAATTTTTATTACTATTAGTAGTTAAAATGTTGACGGAATTTAATATTCAAATAATTATTAACGTATGTATAAAATATGTATAATGACAGTTTCTAAATTTCTGTTGGTATTTGGTTTTGTTTTGAACCGCTATAGTGGCACAGTGCTCCGTAACGTTTTATTGTTTGTTTACAAAAAATCGGGAAATCGGGTACCGCCAATTGTACCTCCATCACTACAACAACCACGACTACTGCCACTACTACCACACAGTTACGATACTGCAAGCGCCGACTGTCCAGCATACGTCACGACCCACCGCTACAACTACTGTCAGACACACTATCGGCTATCACCTAGTGCTCAACCCGTCAACCGTCGTTATCTCCTTTGTTCGTCCCGAAAACTACGCAAGTGCAATGTGTACGAGGTGTGTAGAAAATAGTGGGGATGCGCAGCTTTGACCAATATTCGAGCACAGCATTGTGATACGAGCGTGGTTGACATACCTGTCTATTTTGTTAAGTTAGTTTGTGCACTCCCCCTCGCTGACGCTCAATTTACAGGCTTTACCACTACCTAATGTGCGCCGACCGTCCTCGTTGATTTTGTTTTGTTTTTCCGTAAGTTTCTTCTCGCGTCCGGCGTTCCGCGTCGTCACTCGTCTGCTGCTGGACCTTTTGTTTTTGGGCCGCCATCGACGACCGCATAGGCAAAACGCTGTCACATCAAAAATCGCAGCTCGCCGTGCACGCTTCAACGCCGTCGACTTTGCGTGTGCGTGCGACCAACGTGGTGGTGATCCGCCGGCAGCTAGCCATCCTGCCCGTCCATTGCGCCGTGCCCCGACGATAATTCAGTTGTTGTTCTACAGTTCTACACTGTCCGCTTGATCACGATCGCCACAGTAAGTAGAATCGCGTTCGTAAAGTTTACACTTAGCGAGTTAACCAATTTAAACGTACATTGTATAAATTATTAGAAACAAACATGGTTTACAAAATAAAGAAACACTCAATGATGCCCGTTCACGTAGTCGATGACCATAATGACGCATTGCGATATATCTACCGGGAAATAGGTTCGAAACACTTGCCCTTGTATGGCAATGTTCTGTTGCATTTCGATTCGCATCCTGACTTGTCCATTCCAAAAGATATGCCGGCCGATTATGTTTACGAAAAAGAACAGTTGTTTGATTCGTTGAGTATCGAGAACTGGATACTGCCAGCTGCGTACGCCGGCCATTTTGATAAAATTATCTGGGTAAAGCCTCCTTGGGCACGGCAATTCAATGAAGGTGAAATTGTGTTCAGTATTGGCAAGCATAAGACTTCCGGCGCCATACGATTGACCAATTCTAGTGATTTCTATCTCAGCGAAGGTCTATATTGTTTGGAAAATGATCTCATTAATATAAGAACAATCAAGTTGTTTGTGTTTACCATGTGTAGTTCAGTTTTTGATGATGGTGAGGAAAAATTTGAGCAATTACGAAACAAATTTATTGAGTACACTAGAGATAATCCTCATTATATCTTAGATTTTGATTGTGACTTTTTCTCCACAAATAATCCATTTTTATCCATGTACGACAAAGCAAATCTGTATACTAATCTACATAAAATTTACACATTTAACTCTCCGACTAATAAGGAAGACGTTAACAGCTTACTACAATGTTCTCGCTCTAGAGAAATATTGTTGCAAGAGTTGGAATCTGTGTTCATGCATCTTGATGACGGAAAGTCATTAGATGAGTATCCGACTGAAACTTTAACTGCCGTTAATACTGAAGATTTATCATTTATCGTAAGTGAGTTATTGAAACATTACGATACAATTGACTGGTTGATAGTGCATAATGCTGGTTGCACAATTGACAACATTGAATTACCTAACCATCACACGGACATAGCTGATATTGCAAAATCTATGGATATTGTATTCAACTTTTTACCTATTATACATGAACCAGCTGCCATTACAATTGCCCTGTCCACTGGAGATGATTACTGTCCATTGGAAAGTGCACGTTTTATTAATGAATCATTGCTCGCAAAGTTAGAATGCTTGTATAATAAACTGAATGTTCAAAAATGTACTGAAGGTTCCTAAATTAATGAAATATAATCTAAAGTATAAGTTTATTTTATTATAATATTGCTAGTAGGTTTTTTTATCTTGTGTGCAACATAATATTTTTTTACAACTAGTATTATCTTAAATTTAAAGGTTCTTTGCGAGTTGAGTTTTAAATACATTATCATTAGTTTTATACAATTTATTTTTTTATTTTTAATACCCACATTAGTGTGTCTAAACTTTAAATGTTAACATAACAATTTTTAGTATTTAAGTATTATATTATATAAACATTTAATTTAATAAGAAATTCTTACTAAATATTTTCATCAATTATTTTAATAATATTATGTTTTATGTTCATTTTAAATATCTAATGTAGTAATGTATCAGTCAAAAATAATAATCATTCTCTTATTAATGATAGCACTGCTTAGTTCTTAAAGTTTTTTAGATAAGTAATTTTAAGTAGGTTTATGAAAACAATTTTTGGATGTTTATAAACTGTCAATTTTTAAATTAGAATAACCAATCTAATTAAATCCGGGTATTAAATACTACCAAAAATGTTGAACTAAAAATTGACTTTATTTATTGTAGGATGTTTATTTTCAAACAATTAAATATTAACCATTTCACCAGAGTCTGTAATTATATTATTTTATTTTTTTACTATTTTTCAAATATTATATAGGTAGTTGGTGTTAAACTGTTAGTCATTAGTATTCATGATTCAAATTGTTGATTGATTGTCCTAAGTATATTTTTTTAGATGTTATTGTTAAACCATACATCACTTATTCACTGTTTAGTTTAATTTCCAACTAACTGTGATTGTTTGATTTAATCCCTCTGTAAAATTGTAATGAATAATAGATATTTTACTATGTTAATACTAAGGGAAGTATGTATTAAATGCATATGAAACAAATTAAAGTTTTTGGTTCAGAATTAAACTGTGTATTTATAGACTACCTGTAATACAATATTGGTTTTTACAAATATATTTTTTTATGTGTGCCCTTAAATGTTAAGTTTAATATTATTACTTTATTACTCAAAAACATAACTTTTCAAAATATATTTATTTATTATTTCGTTAAAATTGAAAATTTGGAAAAATATTATTGTAGAATTGAAAGGATTTGTATTTTAACACAAATTACTTTAGGGTACTATTACAAATATTTTTAAGATCTTGATCTTGATGATTTATTCATGTTTTTATTTTTCTAAAACATAAATTATAGTATTTGTGTAAATATTTGTCCAGATTTACTGTTTTTGAACTAAGAAATATTTAAATGTAAATCTATAAATTACATTTTATTCTATTAATACTATATTTTTTTTATAAATTCAAATATATGAGATTTTACAAACAAACTATTGCGTATTGAGTTTTAAATTCTAACATACCTAACTATATAAAATCATTATAATGCAATGGTATCACTACATAAGATAATATTGTAATAATCATTATACTAGGTACCTATTATATTATTTATCTAATATATTCCTTTATTGATTTACTCAATAGGCATGCATAATTGGTATAGAAATTGTTTTTTTTTTTTTTAATTATTATAAATGTACAAACTGATAAACAGTGAAATATAATTTCCAGTTTTTAATTTATACTATTCATATTAAGTTTTTATAGGTTTTATAAATTCAAACACTTAAATTATCACTTTTATTAGTACTTAAACATTGGTGTCTTCAGTTATTGAAAGTTTTAGCAGTGTTCATTATTTATTCAAAAATCATGACTGTCAATACAGATTTACATGGGAAAACTTAAATAATGGTATATTTTATAATACTTAAATACTATTATATAACAACAATCAGCTATTTTTTTAACAATTAATAATTAATTACTTGTCTTTTAAGAATTTAGCTTACGTAATAAGTTACTAATATTCTATTTTAATATTATACGTTTTATTACAACTCCTGTGATTGGTATATATTATATAAAATCTAATCAAAAGTTTAATGCAATTTTACTTTTCAGATCCTTTGAATCATTGTAGATGGAAAATACTGCTATGTGGAATCATTTGTCATCCGGAGAAGATGAAGAAGAAGACTCCAATGAAGAAGAAAATACTCGTATTTTAGAATTAAGAGCTAAAAAAGAGACTATCTTAAGTCGTTTCACTTCTAAAGTTAAAAAATCAGTTAATTTAATTATTGATGAGGTGCTGTGTGATACCTTATTTAACATTCATAAGGAATTAAAATTAGGAGTTCTTGATCCAAGAAGGTTTGATTTTAATTACAGAAGACGCTGTAACACTCCAACCTTAATACTAATGGCTGAACATTTGAATATCACTAAACCAACTCAGGAAGTTGAGTGTCCCAAATGTTTTGTATCAGTGAAGTGTCTTTTATTATCTAAGCATTTAGCATGTTGTATGAATCCACACCAAAGCACTTATTCTTATAGTAGTAGGAATAGTTCTCGAATAGCTCGACAGCGTATACAAGAAGGTTTTAAGACAGCTTATGACGAATCTAAAACTGATAGCGATGATGAACGAGTTAAACCAAAGAAACGTATCAATAAAGGAAAAAAGTCCACAGTCAAAAGCGTAAGGTAAAATCACCCAAATCTAATTATTTCCTTATTATACTTTATATTTCAAAAGGGTTTAAAAATGATTAGAAATCATTTGTATTAAATGCATATTTTTTGTAATTTTTCAATTGTTCATTTAATTTTTACCTAATTATCATAAATATGTCGTGTACAGTATCTTATATGTTATTCCCACAAGATATGGCAACCATTGTGTCGTAATATTTTTTTATATTTCGAGGGAATGAAAACATAAATATAAATCTCTAACTATTGAATATTTAACAAAAAAATATAAATATTTTTAATTTAAATCAATATTAAAATTTCAAGTCAAGAGTTTAGTGCTTAAAATAGCTACAAACCATTTGTTATTTTATAACTAGATTCATATTTATCTATTATTTTTTATTTATAACATACTAAGTAATACTAACAACTTTGTATTTATAATATCAATTATAATAAATTAATTTAATCAATTTACACATAAAATAACTCGTGATAATCTAATTATTTGTATTCACATATTGATTTCCATATATCTTATATTTTAGTTCTCTAAATAAAATACTGTACAATGTAGGTATATTTCTCTATACGTTCTTTATATTTTCTTCCATATTACTTATTTTGCTTCTTTGTGAGTATTCTGAATACTTTAAATCGGTGTTTCCTATCCTTTTTGATATGGCGACCCACAGATTTACCTTTTTTACATACTTAGTCAATTTTATTAACTTAGGGTCATGATTCATGGGTTTGGAAGCACTGCTTTAAATGCTAATTACTATTAAATTATTCATCAGCTTACCAATACTTCCAAAGAATTCTAATCTAGAATTTGAAATACTTATGTAAATCATCTTCTACATAAATCATAAGATATATTCAAATTTATTATTTGGTATTTTTGGTGAACGAACCCCATCAAAATAATTTGAGATCTACAATACCACTTTAAAATTAATATTCACTATTATTTGTCTTTAATCCACGTGAACCATGTTAGGTACACCAAAATTGAAAAGTTTCTAGTTACTTGTTAGTTTATTATAATTTACAGGAGTAAATAAGTGTAATTAAGTAACTAAGTGACTAATCATTTTTTTTTCTTTTTTATAGAGTAATTTACTAGTTGAAATAATACCTAAATTCATAATGTACACTGTACATATCTACTTACTTTTGTTTGAAATGAGTATATCCTATATTAAATAATGCAATATTGTAATGCATTTAAATTTTGAGAATTATAAAAATCTCAATGTCATGTACCCATTTCTAATGTTCTACTGCAGTGATTTTATTATTAATATGGAAAAGAACTCTTAATAGTTCTAATAGTAATGATATTAATCTACTTTCAATACAGGCTACACTCGCACATACAATGTTCCTATGTTTAGCTTTAATTTGTTCTGACTTTTTAAAAGTAAAAACGTTCATGTCTTTCATTCATTATGCCATTTCAAACATTGTATTTCAAGCAAAACGAACATACATTGGTACCTATAGCATATATTTAGTTTTTAAATACCTATTTATGTATAAAGTGTTAATCAATCAAAAAGTCTGTGAACATTTTTTTTGTCAGACAAAAAATCTAAAAATACAAAATATTCTATTAAATTTTCTTTTATAAATACCTACCAACCTATAATATATTATATATATTTATATAATTAATGCTAATTTAAAAAAAATGTAATTAATTTTCTTATGTAATATTAATAAATTATATAGTAGTTAAATATAATAAAATATTAGTGTTGTATAAGAAAAATAATACAATTTTTCAAATTAATATTAATTATATATAAAATATGGTATGAATGTACCTATTTACTATATTATGCGGGTAATTATCAATTAAAATGTAATAGAATGTTTTGCGTTATAGGACTTAGATTAAGTAGATATTTACTATTTATGACTAATATACTCATTAGGTACTCAAAAAAAGAGATAAATTGTAAAAAACTTTAATTACGAATACCCATTACGACGAATATGTCATTTGTATACAATTCTCGAGAGTTGTATAATATTTAAATTTATATTTTATCCACAGACATCACTTTTAACCAGGGACCTGTGTGCGACATTGTATGGGTTGAACTTCCTCCAGTGATTAGGAACTACTGTATTAGAAAGTTAAAATCTAGAATTTAGAATTATGAATTATTTAAATAATAATACGAGTAGGTATGTGGTAGGACTTATTAGGTTGGTAGTAAAATACGTGAGTCTTAGATGCTGCACAAAATATATTTGATTGCTCGAAATCTTACACCCTCTTAGTTTGTAGTTCGAAGTACCTGTATTTTAAACATGATCATACAGATTAAATTTTAACTAGACAGGAAGTACATACCTATAATCTAAAAATAATAGCAGGTTAACAAATAGGTAACAAATGGCTTAGTTGGATACTGTTAAGTAATAGTTTTTGATCGATATAAAATGTCTATTGACTGTCACAGACCACAATAGCATAAAAATATACCAATCATAATATGTATATTGTATATAATATTATGTACTTACCTATCTTAAGTTATCTATATCTGGACGAAATGATAATATAATGTGTATATCATGCATTTCAATATTAATTGCAGGTACCCAATTTAATTATTTATACAATAATATCTTATTATATAATTTACTAGCTGTCTCAACCAATGTTGTCGGGCCGAAGATTTGTATTTTGAATAAATGTGTTTGTAAAAATGTATTTGCCATATTTCTTCTAATTTTAATGAAAATATACTGAAAAATATGTTATAAATTTTAAACACCCTCAAAGTCACAAGGAATCTATTGAAAACAGTCCAGTAGTTTTGATATAAATTGAAAGCAGTTCAAACTACTTTCTAAATTTTCCTGATATCTCCCAGAATGATTTGAAATTTTCACGAAGTCAGTTTGTTAATTTTTAAGTGCCTATATAAGCTACAAATACACATTCAACTCTCATATTTATCTTAAGAAATAATTTCTTTATTAGAAACCAGAAAAGCAACTATTTGATGCATGCTTTTACATTATCTGCTCGAGTAACCAGTAGCAACAAATACTAATTTATTCTATTACTTCTATGATCTGCAGTAAGATGTAACCAATATCAACTATTTATAAACAAAAATGTCCATCGTAAAATCTCAAAATTCTTTCTTAGATTTGCAATAAAAAAATTAAAAGCCACTTATTGAGATAACAACTTACTATTACTTAAGTTAGACCAAACAAGAGACATTTACGATATTTCATTAAATTCGGTTAGGTATCTATGTGGTTTCAGACATGAGCGTGATCGAACATCGTGACACTAGATATATATGTATAATATAAATATAATATATTTTTTGTTTTAACAACCGATTATAGTCATTAAGCTATCATTTGCTGCTAATTATTATTTTACTGAACTTCTTTTGTGTAATATTATAGGTATGTACATACCATCTCTTCATAGTTTTTTATCATCACGCTTAAGGTTTACACACAATCATTAGACTTATTAGTTAATTAATATAATATTGTGTACACAGACAATATTTCGTTTAATCTCGTGTATCGGCAGTATAGGTTTGCAAATCTTGACGTTGCACATAAAACATAGGTACCCTAGTATCCTACACACTATTCAATTGGGTATTGTAAATTTGTAACGTTTGAAGTCACTAGAAATTGTGTGAAAAATCTGCAAATACATTTATAAATACACATAGACATAGAATGATTTATATTATTTTATACCTAGGTACCTAACTAATATAATATTATCAGCTGTCAAAAAAGTTCAAAATACTATATTATTAATATAAATCACTATTTCACTATGAATTATTTTTAACACAAGTAACATACATATTATGAATCTATGATATTGTACCTCCGATTTATTACATTAAATTATACAATATCATAATCCGATAATCGTTATGTATTAAACTGAAAAATTTCGTATAATATAATAATAAATTATGCTACAATATATCAATAAGATCCAATATAACGTCTGTATCAAATATTCAGATCTGATGATTGTGATCGACAGCAACTGGAGCTTCGACGGGTTGATCGATTATTTTGACTTTCTGATATTTCTCTGTGGACAATATCGTAAGACATGAATTAAATGTTTGGCATGAAGATTGCATAATATATTATTATTTTATATGCTTCTGCAGCCGTATTTGCGAAACCCGTATTATTATCAGTTGCTGGTTTATAATATTTATGTCTTGCGTATAGAAGCAGAAAGTTATTGAATACTTTTAGCTGTAGTTATATAATATAAATTTACATAGGCATGATACTGGTACCGAACTAACAATTTAAAGCTAAGATTTATTTCGTAATCTAATTTTTTTAATTTTTAATCGTTCATCTCCATTACAGCTCTATTGTTCATTTATAGTATAATGCTGTAGAATTGTAAATACGGGCTCTTGAATTATTTATGAATGATTAAAATAGATATCATTTTTATTTTGTTTGAAATTCTAATGTAGAATATTTTTTTGGAAAATAATGATGTTGATGTTGAATTATTAATACCTGCTACTGGTATCATATTCTATAACTTTGGAGAATAAATAATATAAACTCAACTATTTTGATTTAGATATAGCTATATACAAATTTGACCGACTATTATTATGTCCCACGTTTTGGTTTTTACTAATAGGAATCAGTAATAGGTAACTTTTGAATACCTACATTAGTAATTCTTACTCTGATTTATTAAGACTCTCAGCCTTTCGGCAGATTTTATTAATTTAAATAACTTCATTATGGCCACACCTCCCAATTCCTATTACTAAATATACTCGGTTAAAAAAAAAAAAACTTTTTATGGAAATAGTTAAAATGATTTCTAATTAAAACGACTATTCGGGGGCACCCCTAACGTCTATAGATCAGAAGTGGCGTCATGTAGGTACTCTACTAAATATATACTATTTTATAAGTTATAATAACTAATAACTGATAAGTTTATATACTAATACTAAAACTACCTCCCGTATTTCCGTATATATTCAGACAAACAAAATGTTTTCTTATTTTTACATATGAATACTTTTTACTTATTAATACTATATCGAACCATTGAGTCAATTAAATTATAGTGCTTAGAAACATTTTTACAAAAAAATCGAATTTACGAGGATTAATATATAAAAATGTGTTGGTATGCATCTAAACAGTAGAAATTTGTAAATTAAAATTTCAAAAAGATGAGTTCAAAGTCTAATAAGTGAAGGCAATATGGTGAAA
>PVMI01058226.1:0-10481 GCA_008528875.1 Aulacorthum solani | reverse complement strand
CATGTGTGTCACACTTAGATATACAAAAATTGATTGCATGTCACTGTCAGTAATTATGTGAAACATAACTATTTTGTAATAAATCATATAGTTCCAGACAAAAAACATAATTTAATTTTAATGTACTCGATCAAAATACCTTTTGCGGGCTAATTGATCTTGATATTGTGAACGTAATTGATGCTGTTTAGTTTCCTCGGCTAACAACTTCTTTCTTTCTTCAGCATCAACTCGCTTTTGTTCGACACGTACTTGTTCCAAGTGAATTTCATATTCTTTTATTTTTGTTTGATACTCAATTTGCTTCGTAGTTTCTTGCAATTTAGCTAAATCTAATGCTTCCTTGGCATGTTCTTAAACATTTTATGCAATAAAAACATAATTAGTATCTATTCTATTCTCATAGTCATCAATTACTATAACATAATAATGCACTAACTTGACTTTTCTAGTTCTTTGGCAGCTTTAGCTGCTCGTTCTAATGCAGATGAATCAAATTTATATGCCTCGCCACTTGATGATGATGGTGGAGGTGACGGTTTTTTATCTGAGACATTGTCTATATTTTCCAAGTTTGGTGATTCAGGGTTATTACCACCCATTCCAAAAATCCATGACATGATTACTGAAATCTAATGAATTTTTTAGTTAATCCTTAAAATTGAATTCACTGACATAATATGCAGTTATCTTACAAGGTTAAGATGTCACTATTTGTCAATTTATGTAACGATATTTTAAAACAAATTAATATATATGAAAAAAATTAACCCCAACCACCTAAGATAAAATATATACAATATAATCAAAAAGAGGTAGCTACTACCTTTAAATTTAAATAATCTTTGGGTAAATTGACGAATTATTAAAAAATTAAAAGAGCAGAAAAAGACCATAACCTCAAAATGTTTTACATGTTAGCCATCTTTAGAGTACTATAATATATTATTCATACTCGTCCTCTATTCCAAATATTAAAATTNNAAAATTAACGTATCAATAAAATATTATGATTCATGTATTAATAGCATCAGTCATAAATATATCAATTGTATTATCAACTTCATTATATTAAAATTTAATTGTATATCAGATTTATGTCAGTAAATTGATTAAAATAAAAAATCTAAAAAAAATTGAATGGTACAGAATATGAATGGGTACAGATTTTCCGATTTTGATAACAATTGATAACAGTGAACCTGATAAGAATGGTACCCAGGCATTCTGTGCAAAATATACATTATACAAATAGATACAATAACAGTTTTAAATGTCTACCAGTTACCGCTCGGCACTCATGACATATGAGTGGGGACTGGTGAGTGGTGACACAATGAAATAATTGTCTCATTCTCATAGACGATAGACCACTAATGTAGTGACTGCTCTCGAAGTCTCGTGAAGTCAGAGCCGTAGAATAAAGGACTTCAGAAGTGTTAACTATCGTAACGTCATAACTCATTAGTCGTTAGTAATTTCACTATTTAAACTAATTTGAATTTTGAACCGAAATCTGAAATAGGTATTGAACTGTCTAGTCAATAATATTCTGACGGTCGTCGTTGGTCGATCGCATACTATAAACACGATCTATTTTCTATGCTATCATAGTAACTACCTCCCCCAAACATCACAATATTATGTCCGCAATATTCTCGCAAAAATATTTTTTTTCACCCAATACCATCGAATAATGTTTACATTAATCATCGAAATATCGAATCCGGTTACCACACGCGATGTCTTCAACGCACGATAGCAATAATAATTATTATTTCTTGTAGTTTACGCTTAATACCATTCCCGACGTGATGACTAAAGCAGCGGAATCTTTCGACGGTTTCCAGAATGGTTCATAACGTATTGTTTGTTTCGTTTAATAATAATAATACTCATTGTTATTGCTATAATGTCGGAGTTCCTTTAATAGCTGTCGTACGCAAGTATGTGTCGTCGTTCTGCAACTAGTCGTAATTGTGTTTTTAATACTTGTTCAATGTATTATTTAATGTTTAGGGTTTGAAATGGCGTCGGACGATTGTAAGAATCTCTTGTATGACCAAGCATGCTTACAAGTGTGGGCAGACAATGCACCGAACATTTCGTTGTGGATGCAAACAAAAGAATGTTACAAAGTGAGTAAAAAATTAAAAAATTAGTTGTACCTAATAATGATGATTTTAAAACACCTTATATTAACATAAACACAAATTAACCTAAATAATTTAATTGCATTGTGTAATGTGTTATAAATTATAACTTGATACTTTTTCATCATATAGGTCAGGTATAATCCATTGAATTTGTATATTTCATATTATGATTCATAAATTCTTATATGTGATTATGTATTTGTATGTGCTGTAAAGCTTTTTATTAGTTTTTTATGTTGCACTCTAAAATATTTTCTAATGCATAATATATAATAGAAGGGAATGTAAAAATTACCTAGCAATAAGCAGTGGAGCATTGAGTATTTTTAATTTTTTTTTTGGAAGGTGGATAAAAAAAATGTTTCATATACCCAAGGGAGTAGCTACTGGCTACACCTCTCGTGTCTCTTATATAACATTCCATTGCACTTGATTTATCTCTGACTATTAGATATTTATACCAAAATGTGTTATTAGATAAATAGTTTACATAGATAATTATTATTTTAACTAGTTCTAATAGAAAAGAGCTATAGGTTTATTTTTATTTGTTCGATAAAAGAAGTTTAGACTAAATAGTACTTTATTAAAAATATAATATAGGTACCTAAATTATAATTCCTTATGTTATTTTTTATTTTTAAGTTGTAACAAATTTAAAATTGAGATTTAAATGCTATTTTGTTTATTTGCTTAAAAAAATATTTAAAACAAAACTATTTTATGAAAAAATGGTATTACGTAAGCTTTAGGTGTATTAGGTGTATATTGTAATATTTTATTCTTGTACCTACTTTGCCCATAATTGTTCAATAGATACCTGTAACTAATTAACAGTTGCCACTTGAGTATCACTGAAAGTTTTATTAGGTAACTAATCCTAATCTATACACTAGTTGTACCTGTGGTTTATTGATTTTCTGTTAATTGTTATTATGCTGTACATTTTTAATGTAATTGCATAATTATTAAATTGATCAATTCAAGTCATATTTAATAAGTGATGATAATACTGATTTTTGAATTTAATGTGTTAACACATATATAAACATTTTTTGTAAAAACTTATGTTACTATATTAGTACCAGAGTTCTAATTTTAAATCATTAAATATTGGTTGATTTTGTTATTAATATTTTTATTTTGATATGTAATTTTGGTGGTTATAATAATAAATATTTTTCTATCATTAATATTAAATATATGTATTTAATATTTACTAAACATAAATGGATCATACTACATTTAGCCCATTATTCATTTGTTTATATTATATATTAGTCATTTGTGTGATATTATTTAATTATTTTATGTCAACATTTTTCTATAGTGTGATTTATTGAAAAAAGAAAACATATCCAACAACGGAATTACTAATATCAAATTAAATACAATCTATAGTCTCTGGCTAGATTTAACCAATGACAGCAGCCATAATAATTGCAGGTTAATCATTAATTTTTACTACATTATAATTTGTATTATTCATTACTATTACTTTGAAAGTTTGATAATATATAATTGTATACTCTATTTTATAACAGAACGCTTTATACTTTTGAAGAACATGGAGTTTATCAATGGAATATTTCAAACTATTTTGATTGTTCCGAAATCAAGCAAATATCAACTCCTCAAGATCTGTTCATGCGTAAGTTATTAATTGTTATTTTATAAATTAATAATAAAATTAAAAAATCTTTAATTTATTGTTATTTTTTTTTTTTTAGCATTTGTATATGCATTATTGCTCATAATACCGTCCTTTTCTGTTTGGTTTTTCATCAATTATCTGCAAAGGACTTATGTAGTGCCATCCGTGTTTCGATTTGCATCAAAAACAGATTTGGATATTGAAAATGTAACTTGAACTTATTTTTAAACTCTTTAGGGTTATGTATCTTAAATCTTTTGTATGAACTATTAGATGTTTCAGACGGCCCCTAGCCGTGATGTACAAACATTTGATGGTTCTGATGTCGAATTAAAAAATGCGGTTTGATTATATTTTATAACTTAATTACTAATTTAATAATTGATAAAAATGCCTTACTAATTGGTATTAGGGGTAATTTATAATACTTATTAAACATTTCCTAATAGTTCTACTCAGCATTTTTTTTAGAGCTTAAGATATTTGTACGCTCTAATTAGTTTAAACCTTTATTAACTTTGAGTTATTAAAAGTAAAAACATTGATGTACATATTATTCTGTTCACATTATATTTTATAAAGTAGTAAAATAGATTTATCTATTAATTCTAATCAAATTTTGTTTTTATCATACACAACTTAAATTTGTTGTGTTGTATAGAAAAAAATAATGTAAAATATTAAATCGTTCACATTTGAACATATAAATCTTCATATTAACCTACTACATGTACTTTATTTAATTTAAATGGTTATACTAAATTATATTTTTAATTTTGAAATTAAATTCAGATTAAATAACTTAACAAATACTGTGTTTATACACGTTTATTTATACAAATGAACTCTATGGGAATTAGACTTTTGTTTAGTACATACATGAATTAGGTATGAAACCACATTACTGAGAATGTGAGTATTTTTCTGTGATATTGATCGGTATTTTAGGTGCATTATTGTATAGAATTATAAATTTTAAATCTACTAAAATATTTATGCGTATTGAGCTGTTTATATGAATTTTTTAATCCCGTAGTAAGAGTTATTCAGTTTGACAAATCAAACCAAATTTGTAATGCGTTTATACACATATTACTTCTGAATTAACTAACTACAGAATTACTTAAATTTGCATTAACGCTACGTATGAATACGGCAGATATCATCAATTATAGTTTGTCATCTTATTAGAAATATTTTTAAAAATTAATCTGAATTTAATTTCTTAAATGTCTGTAAAAATATTATAAAATAACAGTATTTGATAATCTATAAGTTTTTTTTTATAATTTTAGGATTTTGGAACTGGTTCTAATGAACCGGTTATTATTCATCCTCAAATTCCTACACCAGTCAAAAATAATAGTTATCGTATCACATCATTAGACACATTTAGAGGGTAATAACTTAAAATTAACATTATAATATTTATGCTTTTTGTATTTAATAATTTAATTTTACATTTAACTGATAAGGAACCATAGTTATAAGTAAATGTATGTATCTAAATTTTAAATTAAAAAGATTAAAACCATATTTTCTTCTAAAGTAAGATTGCTTTTGTTTCATTTTTCAATTAACTTTAAAGAATAAAATATGGTCCAAATATTTTTCCTAAATTAAATTTTTTTTAAGATTCAGACTTTAAATTAAAAAAAAATTAGAATTTCATTATTTTCCTTTAAAAATGTCGCATTACTTAGAATTAAAATTGAAGTTCTTGAATGTAAAAACAAATTTCCTACTTAAAGTTCTTTAATACTGATTTATTACCTTTTATATATATGTATTTTTAATTAGTAGTTTTGTGCAGTGGCATATTTTAGGGAAGCAACTTATATATGTGTCATCTTTTGGCAAATTGAGTCTTCTCAAATGAGCATTTTGTCCCCTTCCAATGTTAAACAGCAGTAGTGTATATTTGTTCATTATTATAAATTACACATAAATATAAAGTTTATATTATTATAAATTATAAATCTTATGCTGGTTATAATTGTGTAACTGCTAGTATTAAAGAATAATGTAATAATATTTTATCCTCGTGGGATATTTTTGTTTTAGGATATCTATCATATTAATGGTATTTGTCAATCTAGGAGGTGGACATTATTGGTTCTTTGAACATGCTCCATGGAATGGTATCACATTAGCAGACTTCATATTGCCTTGGTAAAATAAAATACAATCTATTTGTATTAATCTGGTTTATAATTAAAAATTTGTGATTCTAAAGTTTGTTTTCTTTGTTAGGTTTTGTTGGGTCATGGGAGTAAGCATAGCCATATCATTGCGATCTCAACTTCGTTCAAGCACCAAAAGAAAATATGTCTTTGGTCGTGTTGTTCGGAGATCAATTGCCCTATTGATCATGGGTCTAGTGCTAAATTCTGTTAACAACAATAATTTAAGCACTTTTAGACCATTGGGTGTATTACAGAGACTAGCATTTATATACTTCATAGCTGCAACATTGGAAACAATTTTTATGAAACCTCAACCCTATTTTACGGTAGTTTATTCAAAAGTATTAATTTACAAGAAAATAACGAATATTTCTTTTTAGAATACTAGATTGGATGTAATCCGAGATATTATTGAAAGTGCCCGTCAATGGATTATAGTTATTATATTAGTAGCTATTCATACAATCATTACTTTCTTTTTACCTGTACCTGGTTGCCCTAAAGGATACTTGGGACCAGGAGGCCTCTACAATAGTTCGTCAAACATTAATTGTACTGGTGGTGCTGCTGGATATATTGATAGGCTAGTATTTGGTGAAAATCATATGTACCCTGGTACAGCTAAACCCATTTATCAGTCATTACCATTTGATCCTGAAGGTAAGATAATAATGTATTATAATAAGTGTTCAATTAAAAATGTATTCTAAATACTTAATTTACAATTTTATTTTTTATTTTAGGTATTTTAAGTACTTTGACAAATACTTTACTTGTATATATGGGTGTACATGCTGGTCGCATTATCTTATGTTATCAGTATACAAACGAACGGATTAAACGTTGGATTGCTTGGACTATAATACTAGTAAGAATATTATTCATATAATTATTTAACTAGAAGAATATTTAACAAATAACAAGTTCTAATTTGCATTAAGTGTGGCACATTATTTAATAATTTGATTGTTCCATTATATTCAAACTATTCAATTTTTCTGAAATTATTGAAGTGTATTAAAATTATTTTATTGATTACTCAAAGTACTCGATAGTTTGAAAACAATAATATTTTTTATGCTCATAAGTCATCACCAGTTGATACATATTATACTCTATCAATTACTATTTCTAGAAAAGCATAAAAATATATCTTTCAAAATGTACAAAGCGCATTTTCAACAAATTTTTATTTTAGACTTCAAATGCTCGTGCAACAGATTTAATCCTAAATGTACTTTACAATTTGTTTTCTCTCAGACCCAAGCTTAACATAGAGAAAAGCCTTTCATCCAAAATTGTTTTGAATTATTTTAGAGTAAAATCATTTATTACAACAATGATAGAGGATTATTTTTTTGAGAGTATGAAGTATCAATTTTATATTTTATTATCATTTGACTTTGTATTCAACTTTCAAAATAAAATTTTTTTTATTAATTTAAAAAATGTTTTAACTGTTTTAAGACAATATTTAGACAAATCGGTATGTTATACCCTCAAAAATATTATTCCCTATTGTTTTTGTAATTTACTCCAAGATTACTCAAAAATAAACGCTATAGTACATATTGATAATAACTAATAATCTATACAAAATAATAATAATACTAAAATGTTAGATTCATATTTCAGTTATTGTTATTAATACAGTGTTAAAAATAATTATTTAATAATAATTGTTGCATTTTTAGGGTCTAATTGGAGGTTGTTTGTGTAACTTTTCCAAAGAAGATGGCTTAATACCAATTAATAAAAATTTGTTCTCTTTGTCTTATGCATTTATTACTGGAAGTTCTGCATTTTTAGTATTCATTATACTGTTCTTAATTATTGAACATTGGAGACTTTGGGGTGGATCACCATTTAACGAGATTGGTAAGCATTGAGTTTATTATTGTAATAATATTATGTACTCATAATATTCTTATTTATTAGGTCAAAATTCAATTATGCTATACCTTGGACACAATATATTTTTCAATACACTTCCGTGGAGGTGGCAACCTGTAAATGAGACTTCTCACACAGAGTATTTAGTTATGGATTGTTGGGCAACAATATTTTGGTGTGCAATAGCATTAGTGATGCACAAGAAAAATATATTTATTGTAGTGTAATTAATTATTGATAATCAAGTTTTAAATTTTATATCAATAGTTAAATTATTACTCATAATGACTTAAGAATGGAGCATTTTTATTATTCAAAAATTAGTGTAGTAAAAACCGTCACATTATCTAATTATATTTTAACTATATTATGAATGGATCAAAATAGGATTAAAAACTATTTTCTACAACCAAAATTGTTTTTAATTTTTTTATTGATCTTCAAGTATGGAAAGATACATTTTGATTGTTGACTGAGTTTAAAGAATTATAAAAATTGCTGTGTATTTAAAGAAAACAAATCGGAGTTCCTGAGTAACTTCCATATTTTAATTATTGTCATTAGTTAAATTTAAATACATATTATTGTACTTAACTATCTTATTTTTGTACCACTACTTTTCTAATGCTTATTGTTAAAATATTAATACTATTTTATACTTATTGTAATTATTTTTTATTAAAATGTTAACAAATTTTATGTATTTTTCTTATTTAGTTTTTTAGATTTCTTTTCTTTATGATATTTAGACTCATTATTATAGTGAGTGCCACTATGCTTTTCCTTATTATATCCGATTTCTCCTTTTTTTCCAGATTTATGTTTTGTTTCACCTTTGTCACTGTTTTCTTTGTTTGATTGACCTCCCTAAAAAAATATTAATCCAAACTTATAAATACTTTCAAAAACTATATGCAATATATATATCACATACTTTTTTGGTTTTATTTTTCTTGCTTTTTTTATTGCCTAATAACTTTTTGTCTCCCTTTTTTCCAAACTTCTTAAATGTGCCATATGTTTCATAATTGTCCCAGAATTCATTAACTTTATGTTTTTCATTTTTGTGATAATTATCTCGAAAACCCTGCAGATTACGTTAAATGACCTGTGTATTACTCAAATTCATTGTCATATATTATGCATCTACATACTTTTTTTGTTTTAAATTTTTTTTGTTTGTCGCCTTTTTTGTATGATGCTTCTTTCTTTTTACCTCCATGTGTATGTACCTCTCCAGCATTGCCTCCTTTGTCATTATATTTGTCATCATCTCCCTTTTCTTCTTTGTATTTTGTTGATTTTTCTTCATTCATGAGTTTACCGCTTTTGTATTTTTCTGCATCAACTTCTTTTATGCCTCCTATCGAATCATCTGATTTACCATTATTTTTCTTGTAAACAGTGGACTTTGTATCTATATTCATGAAAAGTTTCATTCAATTTATATTTTGAACACATGTAGATATCTAAGAATCTAAAAAAATATATAAAAATTACTGCCAACTAGATACCAACTATTTACAATAACTATAAACTCAAACAATTATATTTTCCCAAGCGGATCTCCTTCAGTATCAACATCTTCAAATTCATAACTATCGAAATACTTATATATTTTTTATTCTCAACCATTTTTAATAGTTTTGATTTTCATAATGGTACATAATGATTATTCCTAATATTACTCTATGAGCTTTAATATTTAAATAATAATTTTGATTTTCTATTACAGTTCGAATTAAATTGACGAAGATTATGGATTTTGTTGATACAAATTATAATACATTGGAATTTTACGTGGTACGTAATACGTATATAAATGTTTTATAATATATATAGGTATTCAATATACAATATTTATACCTATACCAACTAGGTACCAATGTACCACACTACCACGGTCCATGAAATGCATTATGTACATTGTACAGAGGCGCATCGCGCACAGCTGAAACATAAATAAGTTCGCGACCAACACCATCGTGTATTATTGCCATTTATTAGTATCTACTTCATATTAATTAATAATTTTACCCAGAATTATGTCGTTTTGCCGTTCATAGGCAATAGTTAACTAACGCACCTGTGCCGTCCTGTGGGCTGAGGTCGTATATCATTTGCACGTCACCATAATTGTGATTTTGCGCGATTGTGTTCAATTTTTCGGGTTATGCCACTTACGCATCGTTTGAACATCGACCGTTTACTTAACGGCTTTCATCAAAAGGCCGTACATAATTTGCTAATTGTTAAATATTTAACAATCCCGAGTAATAGAAATGATTAGAAGTAAGCAGGTACTTAAAAGCACAAGTTGTTTTCTAACTTTAAGTTTATATCATTTGTTGGCACATCGATTTCATTACAATGAATAATTTTACAGTCCACATCATTCAGTATGGACAATATGAAATAGTCATTTTCTTGAAAAATTAATGTAGTACCTAAATTAATTATATTTGTTTTATAAACCTACTTATAGTGACTTAGCCTCAGTGTAGGTCAAACGGGGGGGGGGGCGGGGGGGTTTGAGGGCCCCCAGGGTTTTTTTGCGTTAATTTTTATAACAATTAAATATAATTTGTTTTT
>PVMI01058216.1:659-11450 GCA_008528875.1 Aulacorthum solani | reverse complement strand
TTCAGAAGACTATCAAACAAATCAGCCTCTCATCCAAAAATATGGCTCACTGTGGATAACTACTAGAAAATCTTAAAAATTAAAACAATCTCTTTTTCAATTAAAAGATTTAAGTAGTCTTGCTAAACGATAAAGAAAAAGCAGAAACACTCTGACAACCCCTTATCGAAATTTTTAACAAAAATTATTTCAGTATTGACTGTTCCTCTATAGAAAACAAGATAAACGACTGTCTAGCTCTCTTCCAATGGCTTTTCTGCCTAAATCCACGACCAAATCTATTTTTAAGTCATATCTATGCAAACACCACATTGTTAAAATTTCAATGTGTATAAAGAATTTTTGGGTTTACGAATTTCTTATATTTTTTAATTGCTATTAGAATTCAAAACAACTTAGTGGAAGCTTTAAATATATTTTCAAACTTTTTGACCTTGCAAAAAAAATGTTTAAAAAGAAAACAAAAAACTATAAACTAGATAAGTATAAAATGGACAGATAGAGCCCTCCACTTAATTTTAGAAGAATTTCAAACTGCTTTTAATGTTGTGTGCAAGTATGACTTAACCATGTATTCAAATTGTAATCTGTGTAAAGGTTGCTGTTCAATTCCAAAATGTCCACAATGGCATCAGCATACCAAACTTATTGTTGAGGGAGGAGGTACTAATTAAGTTTCCAAGAATCTTCTATAAAAGCAATTTATCTGCCCCCTCCCCCAAAATCAAAACCTCAGCTACACAACTTAAATGGATTATATGTTTTTCCAGATTGTCGACAAAAAAAACATTACATAGTTTTTCAGGTTTCCTTATACACCCAAAAACCAAAGCATGTATTTCTTAATATTTAATAATACAAGACAATGTCTTAAATTATTATAAAAATGTTTATAAATATTATATTATAGATAAATACAGTAGTCATACCTCAAGAGTAGTTTCAATACTACGAAGTCCAACAATACCGTCTTCTAAAGTAGACTCGTTGAGTACAGCTATATAAGGTATGCCAAGACAATCCGAATCTGTGAACTGCGATTCGAGTGACTTTTTTGCCATGTTTGGAGCTATTAAGGTTGATACCCCAGATTTTTTTAAATTTAGTCCCAAGTATGTGGAAAGTTGCCTCAGTTCATCAGCTTTTTTTGCATCTATAAATTATTAAAATAAATCTGTTCAAAATAAATCAATAATCACACACTAAACTAATCTGCCTGACTTAATAGTGGAGCTGCAAATGTTATTTTGTATGGAGCCAATTTACGATGGAATCGGAACACTTCCCTGCGATCATTATGATATGGCAATTCTGTATATCCATCACACAGAAACACCATACACGCTTTCTCGAGACTAGTTTCACTTTCCACTACGTGAGGCAAGACTTTTCTTTTGCCTACCCTTGACTATTTAGTTGAAACAAACAAGGTTAATTTAATATTGTTATTATAGACTACAGCGAGACAAAATAATATAATATGGAGATTATTATTTATTATTGGAATTTACTACTTACTAAAAACATTTCTTGTTCTCCTGGTTCGAGACTATCAAACATTTTAGTGTTTATGTTACGTATAGTTTCAATTGTCTCCTGACCCCATTCAAATTCAGCGCGGATTTCCGTGCTCTCTTGCCCATTATCATCAATTGATATTTCCGTCAATGAAAATCTACCAGGATTGGCAGAGAACTATGAAATATGAATAATATACAATATAAAACTTAATTTATCAGTCTTAATATTATAGTGTTTTAATTTTTTATTGTTACTTTTCTCCACCAAATTTTTCGTTGCCTTTGCCAGTGATAGAAGAACTGTTGACTTTCTTCCGGTATACAAAAAGCAAAATACTTAAATCTTGTAAAATTCTTAGGGCTATATTAGGAGAAATAAGAAGATATGTAAGTCTAGCATGTTCTTGTCAAACTATTTAGAAATATAGGTACTGATATAATAAATTATAAGATTTTAAATATAAATTGGAATAACCACGATGGGCAAATACAGAAATTGATTAATATTCTGTATACAAATAAATCTCATGTTTTGAATTCTGAGTTGAGCAAAGAATGTTTTGTTTTTAAAATGATGTGTTTTTTTTTGTTTAAAGATACATTTTTTAGTAAAAAAATGTTTTGATATGTTAGGAATAATATCTTCATATTAATGTACTCAGTTGTTTAGTTGGCACTGTGTTTTCTTCCTTCCTTTTAATTTTCATAGTTTAAATTCTCCTTTTAATACAGATGTACATCAAATTTCATTTAAATTGTCTTTAAAAAAGTCAAAAGATCATAAGCTAATTAACATCATAAAATGTACACTACTCCAAAATAGATACACTAAACCTAACGTAGAGTTCAGAAGATAACAAGCAATAGACAGTTAAGTGAAAATGTTTGCATTTGATTTAAAGCTTTCAACAAAATAAATCATCTTAACATGGAAAAAAAATAGAAACCTTTAAATAATAATCTTAAGTTTAAACTATTCTTGGAACTGTAGGAAACACACGCAACTTTTCTATAATTTTACTGACATATTCAAATCTCTTTTACAACTTGCATCCTAGTATACATATATACTCCTTTTCTTCGGGGCTCATCCATCTTTTATACAACAGCTTATCTTATCTTTTAACTTGTCTTCATATTTTAAATTTTTTTTGTTAAAGAGGACATCTCCATACACACATACTTTATATCAGTCTTACAAACTCATAACATACCAAATTATTCTAAATAGTTCATTTATCTCTGTTATGTTAAATCTTAAAGTGACCTATTATAAAATTTAGAAGAATATTTTCTAGATAATGCTATAAGTTATTTTTTTATACTTCAATTTTAAAGCGAGTTATGAGCATTGTAAAATGTACAAATTTACTATTTTAAAATTGAAATATAAAAAAACCTAAGTCATCCATTAGATAATATTATTACAGGTAGGTCAATATTCACTCTAAGATTAAATATAACACAGTTAAATTCATTATACAGAATGCACAATTTGTTAGGTTATGAGTTTATAAGACGGAAACAACACACGAGGACATAGAATCCTCTTAAATAAGTTCAATATGTTTTTTTTTTAAGATAGAAATATAGGATATAAATTCAGTGATAGACTGAACTTAAATTTTAAATGAAACATTTTCATAATTGAAAACTTTTCACCACCACTACTATATATAATGACTAGGGTAGAGGACTTATTTAAAATAAGAAAATATATTTACAATCACCTAATTTAAATATAATTCATAAAATCATAACACATATTTGATATTTCCTAATAAACATTTTTTTTCTAAATTAAACTAACCTTCATAATTTAAATTTAAATTGATTTGTTAAAGATATGTGGGCTATAGTATATATACTAGATATGATATATTGATATCCAACATAATTAAAGAGTAAAATCTTTTACAAAAAAAACATAAAGCAGGAGTCCAGTCCACCTGACTACAACACTGATGGTTACATCTTATAAAATATAATGTACATGATAAATACTGGTTTTAATCTTAAGTTAAGGTATGTTAAGAAATCTTTTATAACTTTTCAGATAACTTGGCATAACCACAGAGGTGTTTTACGGTGATAAATTAATAATATCACATCTATCAGTTTTTAAATGTTTTAACAATTTTTAATAACATCATATTATACGGAAAAGTAAAAACCATTTATTTTGAAAACACTGTTGTCATTTTATCAGATAACTGTCTAAGAATGGTAGACACAGACAGCAGTACTAATTTTAAACTATAACCTAAATAGTAAATACCTAAGACAGTAATCTTTTGTCCATACCTTATATTTGCTTATCATAGACATTTATTTTCTGTAATCATATTTCAGATTTAAATAATATGAAATCATCATCATGTTTTTATTTTTACTCAATGTGTATTTTGTGTTGAAGGGTTTACGTATTTTATATATTACCTAAAACATTTTCTGTCTCCGACTCCAGAATCCATTAAATCTAGTTGTTCACAGAGACTTCTTGAATCAGCAAAACTGAATGGTAGTTGGTTATTGGAAAATTGTTTAGCATTCATAAATGGATCTTTAAGACCTTAGATAAAACCAATGCAATAACAACAATAATAATACAAAAATTTTATTGTTACCTAAAATATTAAATGGTCATATTTTTTTTATCTCAAAAGATCAATTATTACAACAATTATATACAGGCTAGTGAAATACATTCATCTTACTTAAAATATCGTTGAAGTATTTTTCCTGGACGTTACAAAATTGAAATACACTTTCATCTCTACTGGTAACATTGCTATACAACCATTCATTTCTGATATTTTGACATAACAGTTCTCCTGTAGCACCAAATCTTAAGTGGTCAATAGTACTATTGATGATCATAGGTTCCATAAACGCATAAGCTTTGCACATGGGTAATATTCTGTTTAATAGACTCATTTTACAGTCTTAAAATTTAATAAGTAATTTTAATAAAATATAATGATAATTTAAATTAAAAATATAACTACGAGTTTGATGAAAAACTATTTCTATATAATTGTAATTTTTATTAGACTTGATTTGTGGGAGCAACAAAATAATCTTCTTCCACAACTAATGCATTACGCATAATTTCTCTCCTTGTGATTTTGTCTGATGATAGATCTTTTCTTAAACCAGAATCCCTGAAAATTAATATTACTTTTAAATATAATTCGGAACAAAAATTCAAAATAATTAAACAAGTTTATTTATTTATTTTTTAAAAGTACATGATTTATTTTGATTTTTTACAAGTAGAAATGAATAAATTAAGGGGTTCTCTAAATATATTTTTTTAAACAATACTTTTACTTTAAAATAAAAATAAGGAAAAACTAGGATATGTATTTTTTCTTTTATCACAAGATAATGATAATATTAAACAATGAATAGGTAAATCAATGTAGTATATTCAATTATTATTATTTATTTGCCACTTCATGCATAGTAATATTAAATAATAATATCTTACAGTTGAACTTTGATGAACAAAGATATAATTTTGTACAAACAAAAATACACTTCAATAAAGTAGTATATTTTTTTAATGTAAATAATACAACTAATTTACATACAAAATAGTAATTAGTAATATTAGTATTATTTGCTAAAATAATATAAACAATAGTGATTTTCAAAAAATTATAAAGATGGTAATACATATTAATAATTTAAACTTTAACATGGAGAAATATTTGAAATCAAAAAATAATAAATACTTAACATTAAAACTGTCTCTAGTATGGGTATTACGTCTTTATTACATAATTATTTATATAGGACAATAATCTCTTTAACCCAAATAAATTGTTTGAATTATTTATCTTGACATACCGGATCGGTTTAAAATATTATTTTCAGTTGATGTTTGATTATTAGGATACCGTGGTTGATTTATACTATATGGAGTGTAGTTTGATTGGCTTCTTAAGTTTGGTTCGGATGGATGTCTTAAATCTGGTAATATACGTGAAAAAGGAGCACGATAATGTGATGCCAGATGCCTCTTATGATGATTAAAAGTTTTATGTTGAAAACTTCTAAACTGATTTTGTATAGGTTCAACATTTCCGTAGCGATCAGATTTTTCAGTCAATTTAGGATTTCTATCGTTTGAATTTATTACGGTTTCTGCGGTATTTGTTAATGTTGAGTGTTTTCTTTTAGACATGGGTGTTTTTGATTGCTTGGCACTGTCAGAAAGTGTATGCATTTTAGAACTATGGCTTTCATTAGAATTTATTGTGGGAACTTCTGACTCTTTGGGTTGGATGTTTTTTGAAGAAACCTCACTTATTTTTTTATTTGTTTTATATTTTACTATAAGCTCATCAGTATTCAGTAACTTTGTAAGTGGTTTTGGTTTAATCACACTTTTAGTTGGCAATTGCTTGTTCTTAAATGATATCCAAAGATCTCTACGTTCTTTAATGGTTAATTGTTCTTCCACAGATTCAACAAGCATGGAATCATGTTCTTTAAAATCACTAACTGATTCAAAATTGTATTTGATTATATAGTTCAGTACAGGGTCTTTTGAGTTAGGAAGTAGTTGATTACAATGTTTTGTCGAATCAAATGTAAATAAGTCATTAGTTTGGTCATATGATACTTTTCGACTCATATGTTGTAAATCTACAACACTGCTAGCCATTCCTAATTTAGAAATTTGTCGATAATATGCTTTTGGTTCTACAGTTCCTTTAGCTAATAATCTGTTAACATAAACAGTTTTTTTCTGACCAAATCGTAAGCATCTATAAATGGCTTGTAAATCATTACTTGGATTCCACGATGTACTGAGTAACAATACTCTATTAGCACCAACCATATTATATCCAAGGACACCAGTACCCATGGATAAAAGAAAAACTTTAGAAGTATTTTCAGGGTTATTAAAAGCTTCACACATTTGATTTCGTATGGAAAATGGTGTTTTACCATCCATTCTAAGATAATCTTCTCCTAATACCCATTTCTTCTCTTGTTTTAAAAAATATTCTAAGGCATCCAAAGCTAATGGTGATTTTAAAAAACAAAGTACCTTTTCATTTTTTTTGGAACATTCGTGAATTGTATTTAAAACATATGTAATTTTATTGCTTTGTTTAGCTTCAAAAAATCTTGGATCTTCTCCATAACTATCAATCCATGACAGGTCCTTTGATAATTTTTCATCAACTGCAATCCCTAATTCTCGTTGTTTGCTATTTTTTAAATATTTCAATCTATATAGTGTTATTGGATGTAATGTTATTAATGTTAACACATGTAAGCATAAAAATACATTACAACCATCATTAGGTGTTTTGTTATAATTCAAGAATTTCTCATATAGTTCACATTGGAACTTGGTTAAATTAACCTCTATTGTGTATTCTATTTTGTTTGTAAATAAAGGTTTTAGGTTCTTATCATCAATACGATGGACAGTATTTTGTAAGAGTTTATGTAAAATGAATGTACGTTGCTTCATTATTTTAACATCTTCATCATGAGAGTCTATAAATTGGCCAGCATCAATTGGTTTGACAAACGTTGTAACAAAATCTGTAAGATTTCCCAATATGTTAGGTTTTACAAACTCTACCAATGTATGGTATTCTTTAAGAGAATTTTGCATAGGAGTTCCTGTTAATACTATTCTTCTTTTTGTTCTTATTTGTGTTAAGCTTTTTAAAAGCATAGTTTGTGTGTTTTTAATATAGTGCCCTTCATCCAGAATAACAACATCTGGCCCAGGATCAACTAAAGTGTGATAGAATGCTTCTTGTAAATCACTTTGTTTACAATTCACCAAACTCTTAAAGTTCTCATAACTAAGAATAAGAATACCTCCTTTAGATTTCCATGTCGCTATGTTTGCTATATTGTATAGTTTCTGAGTCTTAGGCAAATCATACACTTTGACAACTTCATCTATGTCAATATCTTTTAACCATTTATATATTTCATCCATCCAATTATAAATTAATCCAGGTGGACAAATTATTAAAAATGTTTTTATATTAATTTGGTTATGGCATAATATAGTGTATATTATAGTTATGATTTGCAATGTTTTACCAATGCCCATTCGGTGGGCTAAAATACACCCTGTCCCTTCAGAGGTATTTGTTTTTTCTACAGTTTCAAAAACTGTATTCCATAGAAAATGAATACCTTCCACCTGATGTATTTTTAAGACTTTAGCTAATCCTTTAGAAACTTTTACTATTGGTATTTTTTTAACAGTATCAAATTCTAATACTATATCATGAGGCTTTAAATTTAATTCATTAACTAAACTCAACATAGTATTTTTTTGAGCAAGCTGTCGTTTTCTTGAATCAAAGTCAGCTTTTCTTGCTTTATCTACAGCTTCATTAGACACCTTTGGCTTACCCTTCCTAATTTTTTGTGCAGGTGTTTTGGGTTGTGATTTAGATTTTGGAATAATATCTTGACTTTGTCTAGATGGTGAAATTATATCATGGCTAGAACTATCAGGGTCTAACATACCTTTAATGTCTGATCCTATTACATAACTTACTAAGTCTTCATTTTTGATAGGTTTACTTTTTGTTAAATTTTGTTTCTCGTCGCCATTATAATCATCGAATTCTTCATACTCATCGTCTGATGACAATACAATTGTGTATTTGCCACCAAATATGTTTGTAATGAGTGGGTCACTTGTCTTTTCAGTTTTTATTGTTTGATTTAAATAATTATCATTACATCCTTTTGAACTTGAAACTATAGGTTCTTCTGATACTATAGGTATACTGGCATAACTAGATACTTGACTATCTGTAACTTCTTGATTGCCATTTTTAATAGTCAGTGGTTTAAAATTACGTGCAAAATTTAAGAATGTAGATTCATTTATATCCAATTGTTCTACAACATGAGATAAATTAATTGCAGTACTCTGGATTAAACCTTTAATTTTATTATTAAGATTAATATTTTCCAAAGTATTTTTAAGGTCAACATCATGTTTTTCCAACTCTTCTAACTTCGAAAATAGCATTTTTATAATATTAAAAACATCGGTTAATGTATGTTTGTACTTGTTAGAATATAAAATATATTCAAATGTTTGGTTTAACTCTGAATATTTTGTCATTAACTCAAGTATAATATCATTATTTGTTTCACTATCTTTGGCAACTTGTTTTTTAATTAATTCTGATTTATTGTTTGACATATATGTACGTTTATTTTTTGGTATTTTTGCTTTACTTTTGATTGTATTTTTGTTGTTTTTTGTTTTTGTTCTTGCCATATTTGAACCCAGGATCTACATTAAGAAAAAATTATATTACTTATTGGTGAATAAATTAAATATACCTACTAATTTTATTTAAATTGTTTAAACTTTTGCTTCTACTGATAAAACTTTATTGCTAAAAATGACTTAATAATTGATTCTAAATAAATAGCTTATTTTAAAATAACAATAAACAAAATACTCATCATTTTAAATTAAACACGCTATAGTTAAATTTGTTAAGCTTAACATACCAATATATGTAGATCAGTTCATATTTAGTATCACTAGTGTTAAATGTAAATACTTTTCAATATTTTTACATACAAATTAGTTATGTTAGCAAAATATAAAAATAAAAATAAAAATAAAAATAATATTGTATAATATATTTATGTAATCTTACTTTTCTTTGTGGGTGGAAAACAAAATTTACTTTACGTTAGATATTGTCTTAAACAATTCAGAGGCCTTTGATTGGGTGTTTACAAGAGACTTTTATTCAAGTTTGAAAAAAAATTTTCCTCCTCCATATTACCTTCATAAGATCCTACTTAGAAAACTGCATATTTGAGGATAGAGTTAACAACTGTTACTCCATGAGATACCCTACACTTGACTGGAATCCTTAAGGTAGTGGCATTGCACTTTTTCTAAATTAAATTTTTGCCCACGACCATAAATTACATTTTGTATCCATTGGTACATATTATAACCAATGATACTTCTATGTAATAAAGACTGTATATTCATCCTCACATTTATTCAAATCAAACCATTGGAAGCAAGGCTATATTCAGAAATGGTGCAAACATTTTATGCGAGAAACAACTAATTCAAATTTTGAATTGGATACCTACATGAATTTTTTCAAAAAAATTACCCACTAAATAATTTATTGTAAAAAAAGGAAGGGTTTTTGTTAGAAAAACAGAAGTTTGTACCACCACAGGACACTCTTTAAGAGGACGCTATATCCGCATGTGTTGTCTCTGTCTTACAAATATACAACATAGCAGAAACTGTTTTGGGCGGGATAGAACCACTTAGTCTGCAGTCCTAGTAGAGACACTTAAAGTTTACACAATATAAAAGATAACATTTTTTGTGTCGTAGCGTTTTATTTGTTTGATATCATTAATAACAAAAAAGATATAATACTTTTAAGTTTTCCAAGCTTAAATAACTTTTGATATATTGGTCTTATCAAAAAAATAAAAAGTTACAACACAGTCAAAATTCTTCTAAATTCATGATGGTGAAAATGTGGTTTCTGTAGTTCTTACTATAGCCAGAGCCAGACCAATTGGATAACCTATTTCAAATTATTTTTTTCCTTTATCACTTTATCATTTTATTATTATAATATTTCAGGAATTTTTTTTGAAAATAATAATATTGATAATATGTAAATTTATTGTAGACGTATGTAATGATTTCGAGACCTACCATAAAAACCTCTGCAACCCTAATTTGGGTCGAGATATGAGGTTGGGAATCACTGTCTTAAATAATGAAAAAAAATTGTGAATTTGAAAAGATGGTCTTTGAATATATTTATTATTTAATAATAAATTTCAAGAAATCAGAATTTAAATAAATTCATTATTACAGGATAAATGGGGGATAGGCATGCTTAGTGAACCACTCTTTAAAAATAAAATACCTTTGAATGTTAAAAAAAATAGGTTGATTTACATTTGTGTTTTCTCATTTACTCATTTTTAAAGAAATTAATATAACGAAACGATCTAACAAGTTAATCAACGGGCGGATGACAGTATATAATTATAATAATATTTCCAATTTATACAAATGTAATAGTGTTTGGTAATCATCACCAAATAGCATCGATAGTGGTAATCGGCTATCAATAAAAATCTATTATTAGATACTGTTATAATATTTTAATATCGTGCAAAATAGTCATTATTTAATTTAATTGGAATTTCAGACATTTATGACTAAAAATATTTATGTTGGTATTAAAAATAA
>PVMI01058210.1:0-12201 GCA_008528875.1 Aulacorthum solani | reverse complement strand
TTTAATCTATTTTAACTCCACTTGGACTTATAATACTGTGTGACAAATACAAATCCCTCGCCTAACTCACCTTTCCAGAGGCTGAAACCCACTAAGAATTGTCATCTTTTTAGATACAAAGTTTGACCTACAAAGAGATATTTAGTTACAATACAGTAATTTTACAGGAATTTTACCTCTTATATTGTATAAGGTGATTATTTTAACAAAACAACCATTATAAATAATTACATTTGAATACCAATTAAAATAATATCAATTAATTATTCGTATCGAGAGACGAGAAGTATAAATTATAATTGATATATCTTAAGACATAACAATAAACAATGGTTTTGATAAATTATTGTATTCTTTACGGACTTAAGACTTAACTATTTTTTATCACCACCTGCAGAAGAAAATCGTAGATACGTCACTGCGGGGCGTAGCTAGAAAAGTATACAGCGAGGGAAATGATTAACTAAGTCTATTTTTAAATTTTTACCCCAATTTGAAAATTTTTTAAACATTAATATATTTGTTTCTAACTATTGACAGAGGGGGTGGCTAAATTGCACTCCCTCGCAAAACAGGTGTTTATCCAACCAGAATAAAATCTTAGGCTTATAGATACTATACAGATAGACCACAGACTCACATAGTCACATAGCTTGTGGATAGATTACGGTCTTGTATAAAACTATATGTACATAGTGTAATCAGAAATATTCCCTTTCACAGGGAGATCCTTTTTACACTTTTGTAGTCATACCTATTTTTTTTCCTCTAAATCCGTGGGATAGATGATACAAAATCATATTCAAGTCACCACGTTAGATAATTTATATTAAATTATATTATATTATCTACCTTGCTACTGTGCTAGTCACACCGATGTATAACTATAGATAATATTATAATCCTTCTATTCTCTATGTGTATAACACTTTAATTCATTAATACATTGGACAACAATATTACAGAATATCTGTGACAATATCGGCAGTTTTAGAATTCTTTTATTAGTACTGAATTCACTGTTATCAACCGGAAAATTGATAATCAAGTTTATTATCTACTTCATTATTCGCTGTTTTGTACTTTTGGAGTAGATACTAGATAAGTGATTTAATAAATTTGAAATTCAAACGAAATACGAAAACAAACTTGACTGTTGACACTCAACAATCTGTCATAAATTTTGGACTGATCAGTGAAATATTAATATGATCAACTAGCATTATTATTTCGTTCACTTGGAGAATTAAATTGTCTACAATTTAGATAATGATAACATTTTACTTGAATAAATCCATTTTGTCTTCACCGTCAACCATTGTTTTTGTTTAAGAGTGGATATAAAATCAGGTGAGCATCAGCATATTATGAATGGTTGTATCATTAATGTTATGAATGGGCATGTCTGTACTGAATTTAAGGATTAAATGAGATCTTCAGTTAGTGCCATTTTGTCGACTCCAACACAAGACCCAAACATGTCGCATCCAGACTATGAGATGACTGTGTATGATCATGGTACTCTACTTATACTGGTGAAACACCTGGGTAAATATTCAATATGTTCATATTATTAATTTTTTTTTTTTTGTTAATTTGTGTTTGTTACTTATTCTTTGTTATTGATGCTTTGTGAATAAAAGAAATGTATTGTCTTCAGGGGAAGAATTATCATCAAAAAACTTTAACCGTCTCTTTGAACGTATATGTCGGATCAATCAATTACGAGTAGTAGATAATACTGGTACAGAACGATGCGTCCAAGCAAGATATATCAAAGAATATCCAGTTGGTAATAATGATTGGGGTGATTTTCAAACTCATCGACGGCTTTTGGGTCTTATAACTGTTTGTAAGTATTTGTAGCAATGAACTTAAATATTATAGTATGCATATTATCAAAAAAAAAAAAACACTATGTATAGATTGTATGAAAATTAATTTCTATACATTATCAATGTATGTGCATTTTTTTTAGCTAAATGCAAACTTCAAATTGAGTTAAATGAAATATGTAGATTACACGAGAGTTTAAAAGTCAAATATCAATCTACTCTATATGATTCACGATGTATTATATTTGGTGTAAATGCTCCAAATTCTCCAGAATTAAGTACACCATCAAATTTTAAGTCGAGAGATGTATATTATGCTAGTGATAATGATCCAAATCCTTCAATTGAAATGCATTTAAATGAATTTTTGTCCTCTTTATTTTGGGTATTGGATGCTAAACGTCTGGAAAAATCAAAAGAAAAAGTATGGATTATTATTGAATATTTTATTGGAACTTATTATTATTATTATTTTAAATGTTTTAGTAATTGAAATTTTTTTTTTTAGTTGGATAAAGCTACTTTGTTAATTGCTCCATTTGAAAAACGTAATATTATTGGGTTGGACATGGAGTCTAGAGCTAATAAGAAACGTTGTATGGGACGTGTAACTAAGCATTTAGCTGATTTGAATCTGCAAACTGGTTTTTTAAATGATGCTCTTAATTTCTATCAGACTGCTATTGATACACTACGCTCTTGTAATGATTGGCTTTGGTTAGGAGGTAATTTTAAATAGTTAAAAATAAAGTCAATTTTGAATATATTAATATCACTATTATTCTATTTAAAGGATGTTTGGAAGGGTTGTGTGCAACATCATTAATGATACTACAACCTCAAAATCAATTAACAAAATCGAATTTTCAAAGAAATGCTTCACTTCAAGAACGTCATTCTAGATTCAAGTATGTTTTCATAATTTATTGTTCATTACTTATTTTGTATATTTTCTATAGTTGGAAATTTACTTTAAAGGTTTAGACCATTATCCACAAATACTGGTTTTGTTTCATTAGATGATAATGTTGTCAGATCTACAATGCCACAAAATTTACTTAGCATTGATGACATTTATAAGAATTATGGTGAAGCTCTTAAACACTATAGTAAAGTAAGTAGCAGGCGAAAATGTAAAAATATTTATTAATTAAATACAGACAGCATGATTGGTTATTTTCCAGTGACCAAAATTAACATTTGTTCTTAAACGTTAAAATATCAAACTAAACAATATTTATATATTAAATGCAACATGTATGGTGATAAATAAAAAAAAATACAAAATCCTGTCTTACAAAATTTAATTTTATCAAATAACTGTTTGAAATTTATACTATGTTTAGTATAAAGTGTTTATAAAACTACATATTCACTGTTAATAAAAAAAAAATATTTAAGAATAATTGATAAGAATAATTGAAAAGAAAAATGTATAAATGTATATACATTATACATGTATAATATATTTGTTTATCTTATAGTATTTAAACGCTGGAGTAGTATTAACAGAAGGAAGTCTAAAAGCTGCTCGTATAGCAGTGGACCATCATCATTTTATACATGTCCATTACTTTTTACAAAATGTTTTACCTGTAAACTTGACTTTGACTGACGAGGAGAAGGTAATTATAACATTTTTTCAATATATTATAAAAATAAATAAATTATTAATTGCATTATACTTGGTTAATTTTGATACAAACAAGTTTAAAAAAATATTATTTAATGTATAGATACAGCGTTTAATGAAATTAGCTGAACTTTATTCAGAAATTGGTTTTCATCGAAAAGCATCATTTTTTCAATGGTTAGCTTCAAAAAGATATGTATCTGCAAGTAATCCACACACCTCGTGGGAACAGTGCTATCAGTTATTACTTAAAATGTTGCCGGGACATAAGTTATCTTTAGATCCAAATGATTATGTAACTGGAGGACAATTTGGATGGCCTGAATTACAACGACAAGTAGTTAATGAAATTGTATTAGCTGCAAAAAGAGTTGGAAACGCTAGTTTAGCAACAAGGCATTGTACATTCTTACTACAAACTATGTGGTGGATGATGGACAAAATAGAAAGAAGCGCTTATGCTACTCAACTGTCTGTATTATCTGCCCAATGTGAAGGTTCTCCTGTTCCTCTTGTATTGGATAATGGACTTGTAATACCTCCAGCAAATCTTTTAAATATACCACAACCTGAGTAAGAAGTGCCAGTTTGACAAACTAATTTATTATCTATATTATTATTATTTATTTTAGGAACTTTTCCGTTCAAAATTTAAAACTTCATTTGAGGCCACATAAGTTAGTGAAAGTTAAAGAAGATTTTGGTCCATTTTTATTTACTCCATTGAAGTTTGGGTCAATTGAAAAATATAATATTAAAAGTAATAAAATGGAATACGTTTGGGTTATAAATGAACCTTGTGAAGTTATACTAGAACTTAGTAATCCATTAAACTTTGAATTAGAAGTAACAAATATTGTAAGTGTGTTATTTATTTATCATTATTTTTTTACAATAATGTTATAAATTATAATGATTGTGTTTGATGGTAATTTTTATTTTAGCTTCTATTAACTAATGGAGCTGTCTTTGAAAGCATTCCATTTTCTATAAATTTACCTCCAGAAATTAGTTACCAAAATGTTGTGTTAACTGGTATACCCAAAGAAGTCGGAGAAATTGAAATTAACGGTTATTCAACACATACGTTAGGAGTGAAATCAAATTGTCGTCTTAAAAACATTCCAAATGTTCCAGAAACCACATATAATGTACAAGTTATTCCGTCCATGCCCATTCTGGAAGCATTCATTTTAGACTCAAAAAATGACAATATATCTAATATTACATTATTTGCTGGTGAAAGGTATATAAAATATAATACCATTTATAGTTTACTGGTATACTAATTATTTTTACATTTTAAGTATGGACTATAACTTAAAAATATCAAATGTTGGACCAATTTCTATTGATCTATTAGAAATATCAATTGAATCAACTATTGAACATTCATTAAAAAATAGCATAATCAAAGTTGACACTGAAAATATAAAGGATTATTTGCCAATCACTCCTAAATCAGAAATTGTATTGGGGATTCATTTAACTGGAGCATTAAATTTCCTTTCCAGTAACCAATATCCACTTGCAGGTAATATTATTTTAATATTTGATTAAAAAGTATGATGCATTCAATTGTTCACTATAATTAAGTAAAAATCTTGACTTTACATCAATTAAATATTGTATTTGTCATTGTTATTTTCATTACTTTAGAATTAAATAGTTTGAAAAGTAGTCTAACTATGTCAGGTCCAAGTTCATACCCATCATTACCTAGTCCTAAACATAGGAATGAAAGATTGTCTCCAATGACTGCTTCTTCATTTCGGTAAATTCAGATGAATCTTTTACTTTTCGATTTTTTAAAATCTATTAAATTTTGTATTTATAAAAACAATTTGTATATTTTTTAGATCAGGAGAAAGCAGTTTAAATTCAAATTGTTCAAGATATAGAAGTCCAACTGATATAACATCTTTAAAAGTAACATTTATTTTATTTATGATTCACACAGATTTAATTTTTAATTTAAAAATTAAGTTAATTTAATACCTACATTATACTTTCATAATTTTTTCATTATCCATGATTATTTTTATAATTTTAATGCATTTGTTAAATGAATAATAAACATATTTAACTTTAGGTTATTGAATTCAATATTAAAATAAAATATGCTGGAGGTGAAGGTATGACTGCTGGTTACTGCAGGATAATTTCATGTATTTTATCATTAAATATTTTTAATTCTGTATTAGTAACTGGATGGGATGTCTTACAAGCAGAAACGTGAGTTTATTGTATTATTTTATTTATTGATGTAATCATTATCTTTGTATTTTAGGGGTTCCCAATTTTATTTGGTACTTGATGTTGTCAATGTTACTAATCAAGAAATGGAACTTAAATATGCTACAAATAAAAGTATTTTAATGGAAGAAAAAGAATCTTACAGAATTCCTGTACCTGTTGATAGATTTTTAATTCACAGTTTAGAACAGGTTTAATTACTTTTATTAAATAATAATCTTATAAGAATGGAGAATTGGAGTTGTAAACCAACCTTCGGGTTGAAAAAAAAATAATAATAAACTATACCAATTTAATGTAATTTTAGGTTAGTAGTGGCGAAGAAGGGCAAGCTGATATGGTATCTCAGTGCAATAAACATATTGCTGAACAAGTTTTATTGAGATGGTCAGTTAATTCTTATGATGATTTACCACCTAGATGGGGTGTTGCAAAATTATACGGTCTTACATTGTGTCCTCAGATGCTTGATATTGTATGCACATCACCTATTTATTGGGGTAATTTACTAAACCAAATGTTTGTAGAGCAAGTCTATAATAATATACAATATACACTTTTATTAGAAATCAATTTGAATGAAGAAAAAATTGTCAGTGAGTGTGATGAAAAACTATTATCAGAAACATCCCAATATCCTGTTGGTCAGCAGCTAAAGCTACAAATTTGGGTACACAATTCTCTTATGTCTCCTTTGGATGATGTTACACTAGAGCTGAATTTCTACCAGGACTATTTGAATGGAACTACAAACAATCAACTAGGAAATAGATTAGCTACTACTGGATCAACTAAGACTCATACAACTAGAGTGAGTACATTAATTATGCTGATTATTACATAAGTCAAAAATTTAAAACAAATATATATTTTGAAATTACTACATATAGGTAAACAAACATGATAAGTTATATCATGAATGTGGGGTAATATTCTTTTATCCCGGTCAATACAAATTGAATTTGCAGTGTCAAACATTAAAGCAGCATATATGGAAATTAATACCTCCATTACAGTTGGATATTACTGCTGAATAAATAGTAATTATAATATTATTTATACATATATATATTTTAACTAAATTCAAAAACAATTAGATAAATTAGATAAATTAGAAGTCATTTATATAAGTATTTATACTTACAATATTTACTGTCATGGTATATTTCTTTTAATGAAACCATTGCTTTAATACTATAATGATTATTATGTTCTCTTTATTATGAAATACTTAAAAAAGCTTAGGTTTCTAAAGGAAATTGAAAAAAAATGTATTTATAATTATTAAAATATGTTGATAAAATTATTCTTGGGTATAAATCAAAATTCTTAAGTTATCATTTTTCTAAATATCAATACATTAAGGGTTTCTTTGTTTTCACTGCATAGAACATTTATACCCTAACCCTTCATCATTATAAACAAACCTGATACGACTATTTGAAATAATTGACCAAAGTGAATTCAAGTGGCAAGGCCATTATAAGCTCAATTATGCTATTTTTGATACCAGTCAACTGCTCCACAACAAAATATAATAGTTTTTAATATTACTATATTAGTATTTTTATTTTTATTGTTTATTATTTATTTATTTAAATTAAATGTTCATATTGTGTATTTAATCAATGATATAATGTATAAATCTAGTATTTAATGATTACATTTTTAATTGTGTTCAAATGTTATTTATTTTTAAATACAAATTATTTTATAATATTTTTATTATGATACCAAATATTTATTTTTGTCAGTAATTAATAATTATGATTGTTTTATTATATAATATATATTTATTTTTTATTTAAATCAAAATGTTGTTTGGATATTTTTTTTACATAATAATATTATAATATCTTGCTAACAAGTTTTATTTGTGTGGAGGAAATTCATACTTGTCATTTGTGAATTTAACTGTTGTTGATCATTTGGAATTGAGTCTAGTATCAGGAATTAACTCATAAACTAACAAAATGGGGACATAATTAAAGTTCTATGTCGTTAGTATTTTGTTTATGGTTTAAAAAAGTAACCAGAAAGCATTTCTAAAATGGACGAATAAAATTGAGTGTAAAAGTTATTTTTTCTGGTTACAAAAGTTCAGAAACTGACAGACAATTGCCTATTGTATCTAATCTTTAGCATTTAATCATAGTAATATACTCATATATGTCATAGATTTAATTGGACTAAATGATATAAGTAACAAAATATAACAATATCAAATATTATCAATATATGCCTACTTTCTTATGATTAATGGAACCTATGGAAATAACTGAAAAAGTTAGACATACATAGTCCATAGGTATGTGCACACGATGAATCTAGGCATGTCCTGTAAAGTTTTATTGGAAGGGTCGATTTAGGTTCATTTTATAAATAGTAGCCTCCCAATATTTTTAATGGATTTCCGTCTATGGGCCTCCATGATTTTTAGTCTGAGCATATCTATGCATATATCCGTGATGGGCGATTACAGGTTAAACGAAAAGTCATGTAAAATCATGCCATCTCTATGGTAGTAACTATTGCCAAACATAATTATATATCTAAATAAAAAATGTACAACTACATACCTAACTAATATTGATTATTGACATACTGGATTGGCGTATTTGCGTATTGCCTAGTATTTTCGTGAACATTTGTAGGTGAAAAAAAAATAACTGTACTGATCTTAAATTGAAAAAAAAACATTTCCAGTCACAAAATAAACCTTTTCAATCCGAGCAATATGAACAAAATGGTAATACCTTATTTACCTTATTTTATTATTATAAATTATTACGATTAATGAAAATGTATGACATTCTGTAGCATAGCCAGGATTTTGAATTTGTAGTAACTGCCAATAAAAATGACTCAATTTTAAACAAATTACTCATGTTGTATTTTATATTTTTACCTAGGTACATCTTTTAAAATAATTTATTTATGAATTGATTATTAATTTATCTGATATCAAATCGAACGGCCTAATAAGTTATAAATTCTCAAAATATTTACGAACTTAAAAGTTTTCTTATTACCTTTTACATTTGAATATAAAATATGCCAGTATATTTGTGACGTAAATATCCCTTACGGGAGCATATACCTAACCAATACCCATACATCGATGTATCAATTGGTATTGGTATGATGTATAACATTCATTGATCGATTTAGCTTTTATGTCCATATATATTTATAATATTACAGTATATGGAATAGTATCTATAAATATTGCCTATCTATAACTCCTTACAAACGGGTTGTTACGAATTCTTTTTAGCTTTAGTACAAAATAATAAATTTTTATTTTATACTCAGTTTTTAACACCTTTTCTTAATTTAGAACTACCCGTCACCTGATATGACTCCCGAACAACTCCAAAAACTTTTGCCTTATAAAAAGTCTGAAGATTCGATACATTTTAGCCTGCCGGATAACTTTGTTCCTGGATCCATCGCTTTCGCCAATTTTCCTGTCAGACCCAACATACGTAAAGTGAGAAAACATTTTGCCACCCATTTATTTATAATATTTATGTAATTTACTATTAAACTACGGTATACAATTATTATTAGTCATTAGAGTATCTCACAATATATTCACAAAACACAATAATAAGTTATTATTTTAAAGTAGATTATAGATCATCATGGATCATAAATAATTCATAAATTATATAGTGGTCAATAAAGTTTGAATCCTTTCCTCCATCACTTTAAAGTATTAAATAGTTTTCGTGTCAATGAATCGTGGGACAGCGAGTCTTGCTTATATCCTTTAAGATTCTTACTTATTTATGAACAATTTTGTTTATCCACCCATTTTGTAAACATCTTGCACATATTTAAAAAAATGTTTTTATTATTATTTTGTGTTTTAAATACAGCAGACAAATAAACCAAATAAAAAAGTACATAATCACTCCACTTGGACTCAAAATGAAGCAAAAAGAATCTATGTAAAAAAGACGATGAATTTATATCATTGGACACAACCTGAACTCCCCACAGACTTTGTTCGAAAAATCATTTCAGATAGTTGGGAAAATATGACTGTAGATGAAAAACAAGTGTACGAAAAACAGGTTAGTAAAATAAAGAAATCGGTACCCACACATATTGTTAATTTTCTTGTGGTTTCTGTACGTCAGTTGGACCTTGTAAGTTTCTTAAATTACCAGTAAAATTGATGAGAATAACCGAAATTGCTACCTACACTTGACTTGTTATATTTTCCATATACTTATACGCTTAATTCATTAGTTTGTTTATGTTTATAATTTTTACTTTGTAATGTCAATCTCATGTTGCCGCGTTTTATATTTATAGAAAGTTGTTTATTTTCTTTATCATTTGATATAAATAGATATAGATATTCTAATTAATTTTACTTTTGTTTTAAGAAATACTTTAACATTTATTGACTTTACTCCGTCACAAGCTCAGACTTTAAAGAGTAGATATGTTTATTTATTTATATGCTGTAAACTGTTTATTCATACTGTATTGCTGTATTGCAATTTATAGTGGCAACTAGCAAATTATATAATAATTCATAAATATTAATAAACTTAGGGTAAATTATGTAATTAGAATACTAATAATGTTGTATTGTATCGTGGTATTATAGCCTATAAGTATAGGTAATATATTCTGGACCTAATAACGTGACTCAATTTTACCATACCTACATTTCCAATTTTATTCTATGAATGTTTTTTTTCCATAAAATCAAGTAATAATATAATGGTATTTATTCAATTATTTCACTAATTAATTTCAAATCGGTAATCTCAGTACTCAATTTAAATTCAACTAATTTATAGATTGGTACATATCTGCAGCTGACACCTGACAGGTTATAATATCCACACAAATTGTAATAATATTATCTATAGAAAAGTATGCTTAAAAAAAAAGACATTCAGTATTAAAAAGACACACAACGAAGGACTAAATATAAGCCATTATAGCTTATAGCTTACGTTAATTGTTATAAGATCCATACTCCATAGATTTTGTTAAATAGTTTTTTGAATAATTTTCTTGTCTGATTAGACCTTGATCATTATTATACGCATATAAAAATCTTTATTTATTTATCACTCGTTAGGTTTGAATTTATACGCATTTCAGTCGTTCAGATAAGTCTGTACTACAAGAATTTATATATAGTACTATAAAATACATAAAATAATTATAATTTTACCTATTAATCGCGTATCCTTGTGTGAATAAAAATAAAACCTTTTTGTATACAGGCGAATGGCGAGTACGGGCCCTTGATGGTTCATCCCCACTTGTCACTTATGTATCAATGTGGACAGCTAGGAAAGTTTTCCAAGCAATCAGAATAATCATGATGGAGTTTCATAATTCATTTGTTATATATTATGCATATTAATTAATTGGTTTTAATATTAATACACTTCAATAGTCCAACGTATATATTTTTGTAAACAAATATTTTTTCTCATTAAAAGTCAATCGATCATCAATAGGTATATGTAGTATAACTACTAACCTTTGTTAATACACGTACATAATATATTGACAGTTATATTTATTAGCAAATAAATGCAACACTTATGTGTAATACAATGTACATATTATTATACATACATAATACATTAACATACCTTCTTAATGATACTTTGTAAAATAAAATATGGGAACAGAGTCACCCTCCTTCCACATACAGTTATGACTTATAATACTTATGACACTATAATATTACTATCACATATTACTATTAATTTACTATCACTGTTATATTCATATTATGAATATAACATATCAACATGACGAGACCTGCAATATTTTAACATTCCTCGATTTGATAAATATACCCCAGAAAATACCTTTGTAAAATCTGGGCAATGGGCATAGTGTCATACTGTTATATAGTAATTAAAGGCAATTTGTGTTTAATACTACGCATCAGAATGACAAAATTGAACACACTTGCTTTTACCCTTTTACTTAAATTGAATTTTAGCATAATCATTTAGTAGGTACCTATTATTGCCACCGTATGCCTGTACTCACTACTCTGTATCAATATCAATGATATTCGAAGATTTTTGTATGATATATATTTAACGTTAAGAAACTATACGAGACTTATAATAAGAGCTCGTAATATCGCAATTAATGTTATTTTACCATACGACATAATTCTATATGATTTTACTTAAATTCCTACCAAAAAATAGTTCCTATAATATGACTATATGACTAATAGGTATATTTACTGAGTACTGAGTACTTAAGATATCTTAAATCGTCGTAGATAGTTTCTGACTACAGTTATGATACATAACGTCATAAAATATAAAAAATAAATAATGTCCTATACTATAAGCCGGGCAACACCTTAGGTTTGCAAGGAAATTGTGCCGAGGAATTAAACTTTATTAGTAAAGTAAAGTTGTGCTAAGTTCTCGGTTACTAAACGTGCATTCAAATTTTAATACAACC